>CM033748.1:17474208-17629519 GCA_019671005.1 Hibiscus mutabilis
ACTTCAACAATAACTGTTGGTTTCATTGAGAAAATGGCCTGCTGGGAAGAACAAAACAGAAAGAAGATCCGAAACATTGCTTATTTTAGTTCAAGATTGTAGAGCTTTAGAGAAAGATGTGAAAACACCGTCATTTATACAATTCCAATGATCCATATATTTTTTCACTTCTGATTACTTATGTTCTCCTATATCATTACCTTCAACTTTTGTTTATCCTTCGGTTTTGGTGTTACTGAATTAATCTTGGAGAAAAATCTGACGGTTTATTTGTTTCTGTTCATAACTTCATATGGACTTGCAGAACTTGTGTTTTTGGTTCAACAGATTTGTAGTGAACTATAGGGATGAGTTCAATATTTTACCAGAATTTTGTTTTAGCCCTCCGACTGAGAACACCATCTCGGAGAGCATCGAAGCGTGACCGTAAAAATCCCTGGACCAGATTTGGCGGCTTGTTTTGGCACTTTAGAAGAAGGGACCAACTTGTAATGATTCTAAAAATATAGTGTTTTATTGTACTTTGTAAAAATATGGGATTTTATTGTAATTTACAGAATGTATAGATCATTGCTATAATTTGTGGAAACTTTTCTCCTTTATTGTAATTTTCAAAAAGTTTTAGCATTTATTGTAATTTATAAAAAAATTTGGTTTTATTGCAATATATAAAAAGTTTTGGTTTTTATTTTAATTTATATAGCGTTTTGGTTTTATTGTAATTTATTTAAAAATTTAGACTTTTAGTGTAATTTTATGATTTCTATTTTTTAATAAAAACTTTTAAATTTTCTGTAATGAAATTGTGACGATTTATCGTCGTGTGTACAATAATATTAGTATACTAATTGTGACTATACTAATGATTATATGGTGACATATTTTGTTGTCACTATATACAGATTAAAATGTGACATTATCATTAACGTCACTATATATTTAACAATATATGACAAAAATATATGTATCGTCATCTTTGACATTTAACGACACACCTAGCGTGACGATCATCGTGATGTTGAATTATATGTCATGAAATATAATTAGTGATATAAATTTAATTTGTCATTTTCACCACCACTAATAAGCAAATTTGTTGTAGTACATCCCTCTCCTCCACCGTCCGACCACCCTGTCAATGGTTTAATTTTTGGTGTTAATGGTTGAATTTTTGGGTATTTCGGCAGGGGATGTTCCAATTGATCGGTGATGAGCATTTGAGATCATTTCTGGTGATTTAGGGTTTGGTCAACAGGGAGAAAGAGAGATGGGAGATGGTCATGGAGGTAGCACCACTTACAAAGGTGTAACTTTGCATCACCCAAAGAAATGGCATGTCGTCACCGACAAAGGCTTATGCGCTGTCATGTGGACATGGGATTCTCAAACGGGTTGTGCCCGGTTCAAGCTCAAGCATCACGATTTGATCTGTTTGCTTCCTAACAGCTCTGGGTCTTTGCAGGAAGCTGCTGAACAATGCGAACGTGTAATTAAAATGACAAAGGTGAACCTTAGACCATCTGGTTTGGCTTTAAGCAAGGGAGAAACTGAAGAAACCACAAAAGAAACTAGGACAAGTTTGGGAATTTTTCTCGATGCATCAGATGATAAAACTGGGACCTTGAACTTAATTGAGAAAAAAATGCTCCTAATGTTTGACTGCATAGTTATTTTAGCCCCTATTTATTTTATTGAAGCTATTCAATACTCAACGTTTTATTTTGGGTCAAAATGGCCCCTCCGCAGATAAAAATTATTAGTCAACTGATGATAAACAATTTAAAATTACTTGACAGAATAACACGTCAGAAGAAAAATATACTTTATACAATTTTTTTAAAAATATTTTTTGACTCATGTGTCATTCTGTAAAGTCAACATATTTGTCTACATGACACTGCTATCGCGGTGTGCACTGCCATAGGTTTGTCACGTCATTTCAAGTCATTTATCGTCAGTTGACTAACAGTTTTCATCAACAGAGGAATCATTTTGACCCAAAATAAAACGTTAAGGGTTAAATTACTTAAAAAAGTATAAAGGCTAAAATAACTATCAAATCAAACGTTAGGGGCGTTTTTTGACTTTATGTCAAAAAAATTACAAAGGTTACAAACATCCCACATAGCCATGGAGAGTCATTTAATATTTTGAGGTATGAGATTGGGCAGAAATATGATCCACATTATGACACATTCAATCCGTCTGAATATGGTCCACGGTCGAGCCAAAGGGTACGGTCTTATATGTGAAGTTCATCATTACATGCTTATTTAATCTTAGTTTCTGGATATTTTATGTGCAATTTATGGCAAACTGAAATGGTTATTGTTCTCTCTGCCTGTAAGTATAGTTGATCTACTTGACTTGTGGATTTAGCGCTGAGATACTCTCTGAATTGATATCACAATAAGATCAATAGTGTTTAGTTCATCGCGATGTCAGCGAAGTAAAGTTTTTACTAATTAGAAAAATAAAATATCAGATCAAGTACTTTTCCTATTTACTTGGGGTCGGCTTATGGTTCATTAATTTATGCAGGAATAGATGCTTTATGGAGAATATCTTCATCATCTTGCTGCATTGAATTTTGGCATCTAAGATGGTATTTTGAGTTAGGTCTATTAATAGAGGCAAGAGACAAAAATATTTGACTTTTATTGGTTAACCCCATTGACTCATCCTAAAAACACCTCTCTATTGATAGTAATCAAGCAAGGTTCTCTAGCATGTTCCATGAATAATCTTCTAGTGTTGAAAATTATGTTCCTGAGAATTCGATTTAGAGAATTCACTTTATGATACATTCACTTTCTAGTAATGTAGTTTGTTATTCAAGAAACAGATAAGTCCTTGAGACATTTGTAACCAAGACAATGTGCTCGTATGCCACATGACCATGGTAGTTTATTTCCCCTTCTGATTCAAAATAATTATATTTCCTCTGATATATACATATATATAAGATTATATGTAACGACCTGAAATTTTGGGATAATAATTCGAATCTAGGATCCGGGTTTAGTAATTTGAATTTAAGGATTTAATTTAAAAAGAATGACAACTTTGGAGATTAAATTTAAAGAAAGTGATGACCATTTTGTTTGCTGATTTAAGGTGGAGTGCCTGGATTGTAATTCACCCAATTTTATTTTGGGAGGCTATATTTTGAAATAAAGGTGGCTGAAAGGGAGAAAGAAAATTATTTTTATTCTCCCCATATCTCTCCCTTCTCTCTCTCTCTATTTTCTCCCCTAAACTTTTAACTCTGATCTACTGAGATTCGACTGCTCATTTTTTGACACCTCCATCACCATTGTGTTCATCTCGCCAAGAAGAGTCAGCCGATGATCGTGGCATCACCGTCGAAACTGCCATGAAGAGGGGTGAACGGAGTGAAGTTTTAGGTTGTCCAAATAAAGAGGTTTGAGCGCTCCAAACCCAAAATCGAGGCCATCATTGGACTCTTCGTCGTCAGAAATGTTGTTCTAGAGCTTGTCATCATCGTCCAGCCACCGAAAGTCACCGCATGCGCCACCCCTACGAGTGCGCGAGCTCCGGGCGAAGGTGAGGCAGCCGTATTTCCAGGATGGGCTGTTGGATCAGCTGTTGGGCCAACTGTTTGGGTCGGTCTACTGAGCCGAGCCGCAAGCCTAATGAGCTGGCCTACTAAGCCAAGCCCAAGCCACTAGGCTAAGCCGGCCTAATGAGTCACCGACGTTGACTTTTTTGGGACCCTACTCGGGGGTTTTCGACGTTCTAAGTCCGTTTCGTCAAATTCGAACCCGGTAAATTGTTTTTACACTTTTTATCCCCTAAAGTAGTCTAATATTGCGAATTTGCTTATGTAGTCATATTTATTGTTATACGAGGATAATGCAGACTCGAACATGGGATTAAACAGGATGCTTAGAGGGTTTAAGCGAGGAATTTTCGATAGCGCCTGAGGTTAGTACACCTTGAACTCATAATGTTTCATGAGCATAATAAGTATGACCGCTTTGCGTGTTAGTGTCTGTAAACTAGGTAGACGATAAATAAGCACGTTTAGAAATCGATAGTTCGAGACTTAATATCTATGAGATGCATGATGATGTTACGAATAAGATGAGACTCGTGGAGACTTTAGAGACCGTGTAAGGTCGTTTGGAATGCTTGTATAATTAATTGATGATTGTTGATTGATTGGTAAATTGTGTTGCCTTGTATGTTAGTTCGAATGGATTGATATGTTTGATGAAAATTGTACTTAAGGGATAAATAGCGGAATTTACTTGATTAAATGATCATGAAGCCGATAATTAATATTAAATGATTAAATGCGTCAGTAAACAAACCCTTATGACTTTTATAAGCTTTAGGGATCCAATAAAGTGTAGTAACGCCGTGATGCGCAGAAATGGTACGAACCCATGAGTAAGGTATTGGTACAGGCTTCAGCCATACCGGTATGCGATTAGGGGCCATATCAACATGGGTCGATCCGTACCGGTACTTGGGAAATTTAAAATTTCTAGTAAGCAATGTGTGTATCGGTACGCTTGTGAGTACCGGTGCCCGAGGGTACCGTATTGATACTCGTATTCGAGTACTGGTACCAGATAAGCGGAATAACCTATAAATGCTAAATAAGAAATGGAAATTGACGTGTACAACTAATAACCTGATTAATGCCTTTACAAATGAGATAATGTGGATTAATAAAGATAATTAATGAGAATGATTAATGTACACCTCCATGATGTATTAACAACTCGGTAATGTAAAATAAATATTGTGTTGACGACTAACAACAATATGAGGATCATTGAGATCGTGCTGCTTGTATGCCGTGTAGGCATTGATTGGTAGAGTCTTTGATTGTTGGGATCTGGATACCCAGAGAAAGAGTGTTGCAACATCATGGTTGGAGATACTGGATGTATGATCCTAATGCTTCGTGTCCCCGGGCCTCATCCGAAGATACTCGAGCTAGGATTCCGAGTATGAAGTGTATGATCCCGATGTTGTGTGTCCCCGGGTCTCACTCTGAGTGTAGGTTCCCAATGTTGTGTGTCCCCGGGCCTCACTCAAGGTTGGTATATGGTTGTATTGCTCGATGATGCCAATGGCATCTCGTATGTTTGCCTTGATGGTCTATTGAGACATCGAGTATGGTTGGGTCTTGTGTGTCCCTTATATAGATTTCTATAAATTTGAGCATGTGTTTAGGCGACTGGTGGTAGCGCCACGTGTTTATTATTCTTACCTTATTGCTCGTACTAGCTTGCATGTTTATGTTTATGATTAGCATGAAGTATAGTAGAGTAGATGTGTACCACTGAGCTTTGTAAGCTCAGCGCTCAGAATCGTTGTTTTCGTGCGTAGGTTGATCGTTGGATTGTGAGATCGAGGGGCACTATCAGTACATGTTTCCAGCAAGCGGTGTTTATCATAGTACAATACTTGTATTTAATGGGCTGAGTATTCATAGGACCTTACATGGCCGAGTCTGTAACATTATTTTGGAATACCATTTTGATATACAATGTATAAACTTGGAGCTTCTATTTTATAAATTGATTTATGTTATTTATTAAATTATATTAAGTAATGAATGGTAAATGTTTTTAATAAAGGCTAAATCTATGGTTTTTAAACTAAAACTTTTTGGGTCGAATTTTGAGTGACCCAAATATAGCACTTTGGATTCAAATCGAGATCGGGATGTTACATTATATCAGCTTAATTCAGCATAGGAGAATACATTACAGGTTATGTATTTAATCAAATGTATAAATGTACCTTATCATGTTTAAAGTCCATCTGCCTAAAATCCTAGGGTAAGGCATCATGAGTCTAGGCTATAGCATTAGGTTCTGGACAAAAAAAGAAGAAAGAACAATGTAGTCTTGTCTAGGCAATGAATCAGTATTATGTGCAAGTTGTTCTGTCTGCAGTCTCCTTTCATGTCCTAAACTCAGTTTGAGGAGGAAACTAGGAGAGCAACTTGAAAGAAGTTAAACTAGCCCCTTAGCTATATTTCCCCAACAAGCCTGCCATATATATGCTGGTGAAGTACTTAGATTTTTTGGGTTGTTGTTGTTGATTAGCCTCTAGGTAGACTCAAGGAGGACATAGGAGTAAAATCAGAAAATCCCAAAACTCAGTTATTTGTAAAGATCAACATGGAAGGAAAGTAAATCTCAGTGCATATAACAGCTATCTCTCAGGAAGATGATCGTATTTTGGATCTTGTGGCAACATCCATGGTTTATTTCCTAATGGATCCCTTAAACCCTGTTTTTAGTACGAGTATTTCTATAAATTTTTTTTATTTTGGATTTGTCTTTTGAAATGCTGGTATAGATCATTATATCTGTTGCCGCTGCCAATAAACCAAGATAATCATAGAAGACACCCTTCAGTTTTAGTATGTAAATCAATAGGCTGCTGTTGCACTTAGAAAATTCAGATATTGGATTCCTATTTATTGTTGTTGTATGCAGTATGGATTTTGGTTCCTTCAGTTCATACCGTTGGCTACTAGGTAGGTTCCTTCCGATTTGTAAGTTCTGTTTGCTAGTATTTGCCATTTACATGCGTTGTTCCACCTTTACCAATTTTCTTTTAAGACTTTTGGGTGGTAACCAATTAACATGGTTGAGAAATATGAATGCTTTGGCTAAAGTATGTTATCAAAGAGCCCCTTTATTCTCATAATCATTATATTCCGTGGTTAATTGGCCTTCAATTTAAATTTGTCAATGTTTATTGTTACATGATTGATACATCTGAAACTACAGTATATGAGGCGGTATGTAAAAGTGAACTTTACTTCTATTCCAAGGTAAGTGCGCATAAAGAGAAAGGTCGTCTAAGCATCTGTCACTTTTAAGACTTGTATTAAGGGACACTGCTTGACGATCGTTACTTCCAAATAAGTGTGCATAAAGAGAAAGGTCACCTAAGCATCTGCCACTTTTAATAAGTATGCTAAGTGTAGCGATGTCCTTTTTCGCTAAACAACGAGTTTTCGAAGTGTTTGTAATTTTTCGGATATAAAACGTTTATTCCGTGGGGGTTTTAAAAATCGCATTTTATTTAAAAAATTGGAGTCACCACCGGCCACTTAGGTAGGCCGGACACCATAAAACCAGAGATTTAAAATTTATTGGGTTCGGGAGTTGGTTACGGATGGGGAAGGATTAGCACCCCCACACCGCCCAAAATTGGTACTTTAATAATTACCGCTTTATTAATATTGGATTTTCCGGGTTAAAGTGACGATTATTTTAAAATTCGGTCATAATTGCGAATAAATTTTAAGGGCCCCGTTATCCGAGAGTAAACGCCCAACCACTATCACTACGCCTGATACTGGCCCCGTTTACACTCGGATAAAAGGGCACCGCATTGACAATTTATACCTCGATATGCAATCTTAGTAGCAAAATATAAAACATGACAAATAATTTAAATACAATAAATATTAACATGGCATAATACTAATCTAACATAAATAAAATACGTAATTAAAACTCATATATACATATCAAGCTTAATAGTAGATAAAGACAAATTTGACATGTCACAATAACTAGGCATGAATAAATACGTGTGTGGACAAAAACATATATTTCAAGAAGACGCACATATTAGAAATAAAACACATTTCAACACATATAGAGCAATATATTATACATAAAAGAAAATACACTAACACGTAACCTAAAAAGCCAAGAGAACATACAATACATACAAAAATACGAAACATACCGTGTACGAGCCAACTAGAACATAACATGCTTAATACGAATAACCGAACAAAAAGATACATAACCATCATAAACTTAACACACATATACATGTAAACATAAAAATACAAGGCATATACGAGGGATATATAATAAGGCAAAAGGCTACATCAGCATACACGATTATAATACGAACATAAATATTTACATGGAAACAGGACTGAAATGAAAAGAAATAAACATTAGTGGCAGAAATTAAAGGACAATAATATGCAATTTAAGGACGAAAATGCAAACAAGACCGAACTTGAAATGACTAAAATTGTAATTGGACCAAGGGGCAGACCCGAAATGAAAAATTCAAAAACGTGGGATGGTTAAAGGGGTAATTTTACCATTTAAAAACTGATTCGGTGTAATTTAGGGACTGGATTGCAAGATTTTGAAATATAAGGGTACTGGAATAGTAAATATACCATGCGGCAAGACAGAAACGAAAATGTTGAAAGCGCGGGGGGATTTATTACATAATTTCCCCATTTCACGAAATAATAATGCCTATAAATCCCCCATTTTTTGGCCGGGACCAAATTTTCACCCATTCGTTCATTTTTTCAGTTTTATAACAAGCCCCTCTCTCTCGTTTTCTCTCAACTCTCCCTGATGAACCCAGAATCCGGCGGCCGGCCACCGTCTTCTTCGCCGCTGGCCGCCGCTAACCGGCGCCGGCGAGCCCCAAAAAACACACCAAAATAACCCTTACCTTACCCTCGACACGAATCCGAACTTGGATTCAGAGAAAAAGTCTTTATACAGCCTAGATCTAAGAAATACGAAACGAAACAAACCCTTTTTTTGTATTCAACCCAAAACAAAACCAAAAGGACCTCCCACTCCTTTCAGTTCACCATATCCGGCCTGGGAAGGCCGAAGAGGCTTGTTACTGGTAAAGGGGAGATCCACAGACGACGATGGTAACGACTTCTGAATCTCTTTTTTATTTACTATGTATTTTTTGTATGCATGCAACAAAGTAAGAAAGGAGACGAGTATTACCACTGAAGACTTTTTTGTATTTTTTCTTTCGATTACCACTTTCTGTTTTTTTACAAAATGTTTGTTTCATACATATATGCCTGTCTTTTGGTTTGGTACAAGTAATATAATATCCTTTTTTCAGATCTGGACTGATTACTGACATAATATTTCTTTTCTTGTGTTTTGACATGTCTGAGCGCGGTGGTTGAAGATCGGCATGGTGAAGCATGGTGGCGGTGTGGGGGTTCTGTCTTCGGCCAGAGGCGTTCTCGGCCGTTAGATCAGATCTGATCTAACGGTCGGGCTGGCTTGAAGGACGAACGGCCCAGATGAAACCTCGATCGATGAAACGGCTCCAGATCGTGCCACGTGGGGCTCAGCAGTTGAGGGGTTATAGCGCGTGGTGCTCACGCACGCGTGGGATATCGAAAAGTCCGCGCGTGGTCCGCACGCGCGCGTGGCACTCGAAGCGTCCAGACGTGTAGTGCACGCGGCTGGCAGATATTTTATCTTTGCTTGATCGTGGCCGTTGGATCAGATCTTGATCCAACGGCCCATAGTCATCTGCACCAAAATAATTAAAATTAAATAGGGTTTGGGTTTGGGCCAACCGGGCCTTGTAATAATATTATACTTGTAAATGGACTTGGACTGGCAATTTATTTATTTGGGTTTAATATTTTTTTTTTGGATTTCATTTTATATTAGCCCAATAATAATAACATTAATATTATAACAACAATTAATAATAATACACATACGATAATACATACGTATATACTTATGCAAACATCAATTAATATAACATACTAGCATACGTACATATAATCATACACATAATTAACATAACATGTACACACATTATCTGTAAAAACAAATACGCTCATACTAAATATAGATAGATGCGCGATACACATACACCGTATTACTTATTAATACGTATACATACATAGTTTATAATATACATGCACACACCACACATTTTATATATATTAGTAACACTTATGCACATAATAAACATATAGCATAATATAATACAATGTATACATGCAACACTAGTATGCTAATAATTATACTAATATGTATTTACAGACCAGATAAAAATGAGTGATTACAGTTGCCCATCTTTGCTTGTTCTCATGGAATGGGAATAAAGCAAAGATTTCATAAGCACTCATTTTTATCAGACTTCCCTGTTTGTAGCTTTGGAAACACGTGTTCTTCTGGAACTCTCTGTTTTTCCTTAGCTGAATCTTCAGGCTCGTAAGTTCTTCCTATATAGAGCTTCGTCACCTTCCGATCTTGGAGCTACAGGCTCTTCCTATATAGAACCCTTCGCTCTAAAGCCTCGAGTTATGAGTCCCTCTTATATAGAACTTTTCACTTCGAGACAATAAAGCTTGGAGTCCTTCCTATATAGAACTCTTCGCCTTCAACGCTGGTTTCTCCTATATAAAACCTTTTGCGTTGCTGATGGATTCTTCCGACTGGGAGTTCCTCCTATATAGAACTGCTAGTCTTCAAACCCTGGAGCCGTCAGTCCTTCCTATATAGAACTTTTGGCGTCTGAAATCTCAGAGCTACAGGTTCTTCCTATATAGAACCTTTCACTCTAAGACAGTAAAGCTCGGAGCCCTTCCTATATAGAACTCTTCGCTTTCGACACAACAGGTTTTCCTTATATAAAACCTTGTGTATCATGGGTGAATTTTTTCGACTGGGAGTTCTTCCTATATAGAACTGCTAGTCTTCACCCTGGAGCTGTAAGTCCTTCCTATATAGAACTCTCAGCTTCTAAAGCCTCGGAGCGGAGGATTCTTCCTATATAGAACCTCTCTCTGCAGGCGCTTGGAAACATATGCCTTTTGTATGTAAAACCACTGTCTTCACGTTTGGGATTCACACCACGATGGCCATCGATGTCTCTTTGAATCCGCAGATACCTGTCTAAGATAAAACAAAATGCTATGACAAATGAATTGACATGCACCTAATCCTAGTGATGTCTGACTATTCATGATGCATGAGTGTCAATATCTTGGTGGGCTTGTTTTGGTCCTTATTCGATCTCGTTGTTCACTTTCTCCTTTCTCATGGGCGTCGATACCCCTCTTCACTGTCAGGTTCAACCATTCCAACCTTTCTTTTTCTCTATTTACGACTTGGAATTCTAAAGTGCCCTTTCGGGTTTTCACTTTAGAGAGAGTTTTTTTAGGGGTGCCCTTTTGGGTTTTCACCCAAGAGATCTCTCTTGTTATCTCACATGATTTCCTTGAATAGACAGGACGTACGCCATTGGTCCTCTTATTCGGTTGTTTGAAGCTTTCCGCCTTCCCTATCAACAGCCAGTATGTAGGGAGCTAGAGGGCGGAGTTAACATCATTTTCTTTAATCACCTGCATTTTTAAGGTTAGATCACAGTAATGCTCAGAAATCTCTTGTTTTACTATAAGCCTATGTTAGCTTATTTGCCTGAAATTGATAAGAAGGCAAGGAATGGATGCTCAAAAACATGATTTTATTACGATTAAGGGCTTGGGATATCTTAAAAGAGGTATGACACATATGAGAAAGAAGAAAAGTTAAGTATGAAATACAAGATCCCTCATTATCTTCGATATAAATGATACATGATCCTGTCAACCGGTGTAGAATTCTTTGTCTGAAGCCTCCTCTTCATGATGTTCATGGGGATACTCTTCTCTTCGGATATTTAGTTTTTCAATTTACCCGAGCCGCCCTTTACGGGTTTTCAACTCGGGTCCTCCCTTTGCTTCAAGACGCCCGGTTTCAGGTTTTCACCCTGAGCTCTCCATTTTTTTTTCAAAGATAGTATTTCTTAACGGCATCAGAATTTATAGGGTTTTTCAGCTCGTCTCCATCCATTTCTGTTAGGATTAGGGCTCCTCCTGAGAAGGCATTTTTTACGACGTACAGTCCTTCCCAGTTGGGCATCCACTTTCCTCGAGAATCTTTCTGGATAGGGAGGATTTTCTTGAGCACCAGATCCCCTTCTTTGAATTCTCTTGGGCGCACCTTTTTGTTGTATGCCTGCATCATCCGCTTTTGGTACATCTGACCATGACAAATGGCCTTTAGTCTGTTTTCGTCAATAAGATTTAGCTGGTCGAGTCTGGCCTGAACCCATTCGGCTTCTTCTAATTTTACTTCGTTTAAGACCCGGAGAGACGGGATCTCTACCTCGATGGGGAGTACTGCTTCGGTACCATACACCAAGGAGTAGGGTGTTGCCCCTGTTGATGTGCGAATGGACGTCCTATAGGCGAAAAGGGCAAATGGCAACTTCTCATGCCAATCCCTGTAGGTATCCGTCGTCTTTGCTATGATCTTCTTTATGTTCTTGTTTGCTGCTTCCACTGCTCCATTCATTTTAGGACGATAGACTGTGGAATTATGGTGTGTTATCTTGAATTGAGTGCACACGTCCGTCATCATTTTGTTATTCAGATTGGAAGCGTTGTCGGTGATGACCCTTTCTGGCAATCCATATCGACAAATAATCTCCTTCTTTAAGAACTTACATATTGTAGTCCTTGTGATGTTGGAGTAAGACGCTGCCTCTACCCAATTAGTGAAATAGTCTATGGCGACCAGAATGAAACGGTGTCCATTGGAAGCTTTCAGATGAATCTGTCCGATGACGTCCATGCCCCACGCCGCGAAAGGCCACGGAGAATTCATGGTGTGTAAAGGCGATGGTGGTGCGTGAATTTTGTCAGCGTAGATTTGGCATTTGTGGCATTTTCTGGCGTAATCGATGCAATCTCCCTCCATGGTCAATCAGAAATAACCATATCTCATAATTTTCCGGGCTATAGACAGCCCGTTGCCGTGCGTTCCACAGAGCCCGTCATGTACTTCGGCTAAAATCTCCTTCGCCTCCCGGGCATCCACACATCTCAGCAATGTCTGATCATGACTTCTCCTATATAGGATCTCCCCATCTAGGACATACCTTGTTGCCATTTTTCTGAGCATTTTTCTGTCATTGTCGTTTGCCCCTTCTGGATACTTTCGAAGCTTGACATATTGCAAGATGTCATAGTACCATGGGTTTCCATAAATCTCTTCCTTTACATTACAACAATGAGCAGACCTTTCAAACGTCCGCATCTCAATGGGCTTCATTTCTGCCCCGGTGTTTGTTTTGAACATAGACGCCAAGGTTGCTAAGGCGTCTGCCATCTGATTTTCTTCTCGGAGCAGGTAATTGAAGCTGACCCTTTCGAACTCTTTGGTGAGCTCTTGGATTAATTCGTAATATTTGACCAACTTCGGGTCCCTGGTTTCCCATTCCCCGCGCAATTGGTAAATTACTAAGGATGAATCTCCGAATACTCGAAGTTCCTTAACCTTTCTCTCAATAGCTGAGTTCAGTCCCATAACGCAAGCTTCGTATTCAGCTATATTGTTTGTGCAGAAGAATTCCAATCTGGTAGTGAAAGGATAATAGACGTCCTCAGGGGAAATTAGCACTGCTCCTATCCCATGTCCGAGGGCGTTAGAGGCTCCATCGAAGTAAAGTTTCCATGATTTATCATCTGAAATTTCTTCCTCGGTTGTAATGCACATCAAGTCTTCGTCTGGGAAATTAAAGTTCAACGCCTCATAGTCGTCTGAAGCACGACTAGCTAGGAAATCTGCTACGGCACTCCCCTTTACGGCTTTCTGGTTAACGTATACAATATCAAATTCAGATAAGAGCATCTGCCATCGGGCCATCCTTCTTGTTAGTGTTGGCGCTTCCATTAAGAACTTCAATGGGTCTAGCTTGGATATCAACCAGGTAGTATGGTACAACATATATTGTCTAAGCCGCTTGGTAGCCCAAACTAGAGCACAACATAGCTTCTGTACTAACGGGTACCGCGTTTCGTAATCATTGAATTTCCTGCTTAGGTAATAGATGGCTTGCTCCCTTTTTCTTGACTCATCGTGTTGCCCCAATACGCATCCCATTGAATTCTCAAAAACTGTCAGGTAGAGAATTAATGGTCGATCTGGTACTGGTGCGACTAGAATTGGAGCATTTGTCAGGTACTTTTTGATCTTTTCTAGGGCTCTTTGACATTCCTCATCCCACACACCAGGATTATTCTTTCTAAGAAGTCTGAAGACCGGGTCACATCAGTCGGTTAATTGGGAAATGAAACGAGAGATATAATTCAGCCTCCCCAGGAAACCACGAACTTCCTTCTGAGTACGGGGTAGTGAGAGATCCTGGATGGCTTTCACTTTATCTGGATCAATCTCAATCCCTCTTCTGCTTACCACGAACCCTAAGAGTTTTCCAGAAGTAACGGCGAAGGTACACTTGGCAGGGTTGAGCCTCAGTTGGTACTTCCGTAGTCTTTGGAATAGTTTTCTCAAGTTTTGTAGGTGTTCTTCCTCTGTTCGGGATTTGGCAATCATGTCGTCCACATATACTTCTATTTCTTTGTGCATCATGTCATGGAAAAGAGTCACCATTGCTCTTTGGTATGTTGCCCCTGCGTTCTTTAGCCCAAACAGCATTACTCGATAACAAAAAGTGCCCCACATGGTTATGAACGTAGTTTTCTCCATGTCGTTAGGGTTCATCTTTATCTGGTTGTACCCTAAGAAGCCGTCCATGAATGAAAACCATGAATGTCCCGCAGTGTTGTCAACCAGCGTGTCAATATGTGGTAAGGGGAAGTTGTCTTTAGGGCTGGCTCAGTTTAGATCCCTATAGTCTACACACATACGAACTTTCTCGTCCTTCTTTAGTACCGGTACAATGTTTGCAACCCATTCGGGGTATTTGGCTACCTCCAAGAACCCAGCATCAAACTGTTTTTTTACTTCCTCTCGGATCTTTAACAACATATCTGGTCTCATTCTCCGAAGTTTTTGCTGTATTAGTTTGCACTCCGATTTTGTTGGCAATTTGTGCACCACTATGTCGGTATTCAACCCTGGCATATCTTGATAAGTCCAGGCGAAGACATCTTTGAACTCCTGAAGTAGGGTTATCAGTTCGTGCTTGGTTTTTGAGGAAATCGTCGTTCTTACTTTTATTTCTTTTCTCTCTTCTTCAGTCCCCAAGTTTACAACTTCTGTTTCTTCTTGGTGGGGCATGATCTGCCTTTCTTCGTTGGCCACCATTCTCTTTAACTCTTCCGGGACCTCATCTTCTATCTCATCATATCCTTCCTTAATTCCCTCTGAGACCTCAGGGCATTCAAAATTCACTCTAGGATTGGATCCGGTATCATTCATATCGTCAATCATGAGCGACCTGCATTAAATGAGAATGAATTGTATTGGGAAGGAGACGGCTTTATATGAAGGGAATGAACATGAAGAATGCATGAATAAAATAAATGAAACTTTGGTCATTTTAGGAAAGTGGGGATATTTTCATTTCAATCAAAAAGTTAACATAGGTGCCCCATACAAGAGATCCCCATTGTTTACGGGCAAAAACAAAAGGTTGATTCGGAGCATTACTCTGATCTATTCCTAAAAACTACAGGTAGATCAATGCAGCTCCAGTTATCGAGCGTTTCCCCGGGACGGCAGGGGTGGATGTTGGTCAACATTTTGCTGCCTTGGTCTTTTCCATCTATCATGTTGATGTACATCCCTTCAAATGATTCATTCAGTATCTCCTCCTGGTTAAGTACGTCATTTTCCTTCATTGCTTCTTCAACCTCTTGACCTGGCTGGTAGAATCCTCCGGAGACAAAAGTGGTTTTTAAACTAGGAAAGGACATTGGTCTCCACGGAATGTCTTCTCCTTTAAATCTGGCTTTTCTTTGCTCTTCCTTTCTTTTGTATTCCTCTTTTCTCTGTTGGACACTTGGTTGGTAACCCAGCCCGAAACGATCCTTCTTGGTTATCATATTCTTGGCTCTTAGGTTTCCTTGTAATTTCTTCCCCAGCCTCTTTCCTACTTTGGCTCCTCGGCCCAAAGTTTCTGCGACGATCATCTTGGTACAATTAGATAACCTGGGGTAGGGGTCCGACTTCCCTTCGAAACAAACGTGGCATTTACTAATTCCAATGCTCGGAACGAGCATTCTGCAGCATCTTCATCATTTTGAATATATGGAGCGTCTGATGTCACGGAAGCAACAATCTCTTGCTCAGCCTCTACTGTGACCAATTTACCCTCGACTACAAATTTTAATTTCTGATGCAACGATGAGGGGACAACTCCTGCGGAGTGGATCCATGGTCTTCCCAATAGGCAGCTGTAAGATGGTTTTATGTCCATCACCATAAAATCGACCACATATTCAGTTGGTCCGATCAATAGGGGCACATCAATTTTCCCCATTGTTCCTCTTTGCGTACCATTAAAGGCTCTTACCGAATTATGGCAGGGCTTTAGGTGAGAACCATCTATTGGTAGTTTTTGCAGGGTCACCATAGGCAAGACGTTCAATGCTGACTCGTTGTCAATCAGTACGCCAGGTACTACATACCCTTTACAGTGGGTTGTGATGTTAAGGGCTTTGGTGGACCTCATTCCTCCCTCAGGGATCTCATCATCACTGAACGTTATATTATTATAGGCAGTGATATGCCCCACTATCATGTCCAGGTTTGTCACAGAAATTTCCTGGGGCACAAAAGTTTGATTTAGAACTTTTAATAGCGTCTTCCGGTGTTTTTCTGAACTCAAGAGTAATTCCAGTACTATGATCCTGGCCGGTTGCTTTCGTAGTTGTTCCACTACGTTGTACTCGCTATGTCTCAAGAACTTCAGAAATTCTTTGGCCTGGGCCTCAGTTACTGGCTCATTCATCTTTGGGGGAGGTTCTTCTCCAAATATCTGCGTGGGGCTAACTGCTGTACTCTTTCCCTTATCTTTTTTAGCTGCTTTCAAAGCCTCGGAGGAATAACATCTGCCGCTCCTTGTGAAATGGCCGGCCTCACCAACGTTTACATCGCTCTGGCTTTGTTGGTCTTTCAGCGTAGGCTCTTTTACCTGACCATGTTCTAGCTTTTCTGGCGTGGTCACATTTACAGCATAATTCCAGGGGGTTTGCCGCATATCTTTGAATGGGAATGGGGATGGTGCTGAAATGATGATCCTGTGACTCATCTTGTTGGTTTCTCCTTGGGAGGCACCTGCATTCCCCTGCCTGGGAGAGATGACAAAAGGTCTATCCTTCCCGTATTTAGATTTGGGGCTATCTGTCATGTGTACGTCCGACCCCTTCTTCCCCATGGGCTCCTCGAAGAATTCTATTTGTTTTTCATTCATTAATTGTTGTACCAATCTCTTGAACTCATCGCACTCTTGGATGTCATGTCCTTCATTCTGGTGGAATTCGCAATACTCTCCACATCTCTTCTGCCTTGTTATCATGCCTTTTTCGATCATACGGGCCATGCATAACTGTTGAAATACCCACCGTAAAGGAGACTTGATTTTTGACACATCATCCTTACCCCTCCTGGTAAAGTATTCTTCAATAACATTTACTCCTCTGCTCCCATGATTAGGCAGATGGTTATTGGCTACACTCGGTTCTTCAAACTTCAATATCCCAGAATCGATTAAATTCTGCACAAGTTTTTTGAAAGCAAGACAGTTTTCAGTGGGATGTCCAGGGGTACCGCCGTGATAGTCGCAATGCGCGTTCGGATTATACCAAGAAGGGAAGGGCGGATTGACAAGAGTAACGATGTATGGACGGACCAGGTCTGCTTCATACAACTGGGAATAAAGTTCTGAGTACGAAACAGGTAGGGGAGTGAAAGTTCTTCTCTCTTTATCTTTTATGGCGATTCTCTCCTCTCTTTGATTCGAGTGTTGCGTTTTTCCCACAGGTGCTTGTGGCTGTGAGATTGTGAAGTTCTTCGGGGTGGTATAAGTGCTGGTGGCGTTTACTTCATTCCTCTTGCTATAATTCCGAGACCCTTCCCCGCCATCAATCCTACCACTCTTAATTGCCAATTCAAGGGACTCCTCAGTCCTAATTAAGTCAGCAAAGCACTGCGTTGTATTATTAATGAGGCGATCAAAGAGTGCCCCTTTCAGAGTATTAACAAATAACGACGTAATTTTATGTTCCAGGATGGGTGGCTGAATTTGGGCGGCCACTTCCCGCCACCTTTGGGCGTATTGCCGCAGGCTTTCGTTGGACTTCTGCCCCATATTTTCCAACATAATTCTACTGGGGGTCATATCTGTTACATGCTTATATTGCTCAATAAATGCTCTTGACAGATCTTTCCATGTCTTCACATTTGCTTTGCTCAGCTGGGTGTACCACCGTAACGCCGCTCCAGTTAGGTTGTCCTGTAAACAATGGATCAGTAGTTTTTCGTCCTTAAGGTAGGCCGCCATCTTTCGACAGTACATTGTTATGTGTGCGGAAGGACATGTGGTTCCATCGTATTTGTCGAACTCTGGCGTTAGGACAAGATCGGACACCAGACTTAAGTCGCTAGCGTCATTTCCTGATTCTTCATTAGATTGTAACATTTTAAATTTTTCCTCCATGAGGCGAAACCTCTCCTCCCACTTTTTCTCTACCTCGGTCCTGATCCTTTCAACCATGTTCAGGTCCGGCACCTCTTCTTCATAGAGTGCTTCAGCGTCGAGGGGTTGAGTTTCAGGTGCCCCTATTTGAAAACTAGATGACATTCCTACAGGGTCGATATACACTTTTCTAGCCGGGTTTGGTGCAGTTGGTTGAACCTTGTAGTGAACTGGGTATTCTCTGGTTCTTGAACGGTTTCTCCTTCCACTCTTTTTCCAAGACTCTTAGCCAACAATGCGGTTATGTCGGATACTATAGATGCTTGCGACTGTGCAATCTGATCACTGAGGCTTCTTTGAGTCTCTTCAAGTCTTGTCTCGAGCTCTTTTTGCCCTTTTTCTAGACTGATTATCCTGTCTTCCATGAGCTTGCTTTGTAACCGGGTAAGGTATGGATGATGAATGATTGCGGGTTAACTACATACAACGCCACAATATTCATAATGTTAATATGGTTGCAAGAAAATAGATGCATGTATATGATGCGAATGTCATGATGCAATGCAAGAATGTATGCAGATAAGGTACTGATTCCGCTGGTAATCACCCATTTGAACTACTTCCACGGGAATTAAAGGGTCTAGATTACAACAGAGTTCGTGTTACAAAATAAATATCCCTAATACAAAAGATCTAATTACAACACAGAGTCCTATAGATAAGCTCTAGCTCTATCTCCTAATTTTCCAATTGCCCTGAGCAGCTTGAGGAACCTGGGAGCTTCTTCCATTTCTGGGACTATGAAAGGTCGGAGTGTTTCAGCCTCGATGGCCAAATCATTCACATGCCTGGCGACTCGATGTATGTCCACCATCAGGTTTGCGTAATATTGGTCCCTATCCTGTACCATCAGGGCAGCATCACGCAATCTCTTTTGCCAATAGGTGTCCCCTCCGGCTGCAGCCTCCTCGAACACACTAATTATTTCCTTGTAATCCTCAACAGTTGCTTCGAGGGACTTATTTCGTGCTCGTAACATGCCCACTTCGCGCTCTCTTTCTTGCAGCTCAGCGAAGCTATTTCTCTGGCAGTACATTCGAAGGGAGTGTTCAACTTCCGCCACCTTTCCTTTTAATTCGCCATTCTGACTTTGGCTTTGCTCTAGACTTTGAATAGTGTCATCTTACAGTTTTTGCATCTCTAACAGTCTATTTCGGCTACTCATGAACTTTCTTTTCCATACGGCGACGCTTTCTCTCTCATGATGGACAGCTTGTTTTCCCTTGCTGATTTCTTGCCTGAATCTTTCCTTTTCTTGATCAATGGCCTTCTTGGCGGACTGATTTTCTTCCTCCATAGCCAACCGGCAGCTTTCCATCTCTTTCTCGATCGCTCTCTTGCTAATTTCTCGTTCTTCTTCCACCAAACGGATACCATTCATTCTTTCTCTTTCCACGGCTATGAATTGACTCCGATTGGCCTTCTGTATTTTTGCTTGTAGTAGAAGGGCATCTTTTTGGTAAAGAGCATTTTTGTTGTTCAAATCTGCATTTAATTTCTTCAACTGCCTAATGATCCCGTCCCGTTCATCAACCTCTAAGCTTGCCTTATAGAGCTCGCTCGTATGTTGAGTCTGTTGGATGTCCATTTTCTTTTTAATTTCTTCGAGTTCATTCCTTAAGATGTCAGCTTCAGACGGTACCACCCTTGTAAGCTCTTCGAGTGACACTGCTGGTCCTTGATCAGATTCGGGAATCACATTATTAACCCTCAAACGTCTCCAAAGATCGTAGTCTGGGGTAGTCATGTGCTCGGTATCTCCTTCCACCCTGATCCGGTAACAATGGTCCCAGGCCCTCATGATAGTCTGAATTTTTCCTTTGAACTCCCCTTTGAAAAGAAATTCAGTTTGGCTTAACCCGGCGGTATTGGGAATGAACTGTCATGATCCGAACTGTCGAGACACTAAAAGCGGAGCACAGGCGATCCCTCCGTGCAATCCCAACATCATCAGCCAGTTGAAATCACCACAGCTGTATAGAAAATAATTAACTTTACCGAGCCATGGGACCCTCCATGCTATGTCTTCGTCTTGAATATTCCTGAAGAAACTAGTCCACATTTTTGTTTTCAAATCCTCTCGCCATTCCTTTGCTAAGTACTTCCGTAAAGGCGAAAAACCTTGGAAGGATATCCCCGACAGAACCCTCGTCGGTGTCTTCCACATGTGACTCTGAATCCATACCTGTAACAGCTGTGCGCATCCTCGAAAACGTCTTTCTTCATGTTTCCGGCTAGCATTTAAGGAAATGAAAGTCTTGACCAAGATTGCTGGTACGGGGTTTGCTTTCCGTTTTATCCGCTCAAACAAGTCCAGAATGGCTATGTCAATGTTCTCGAGTACTCTTGGAAAGATCACCAAGCCATATATTCCTAAGGCGAACATGTCCATTTTCTTTGCCTCGTCTGGATGTGTCGGTATGATGTCCCGAATACTTTCCCATACAAAAACTGTATTGTCTCCTCGGATCTGAAGCCGGCCATTAACCCAATCGTCACTCATTCCCGCAAAGGTTTTGAGTTTCGCAGTGTAATTCTGATTCCTCGGAGGCTTCGCGTAGATCCAATCTTCCTAAATGTTTTTCATGTTAAGTAAAGCAGTGTATTCTTCTATTGTAGGCATCATGTCCTGCCCATTGAAGGTGAAGCAGCAAAAAGCCGGATTCCAGAACTGGACTATAGCTCGAAGCAGGGGCTGGTTAATCCGAACATATAACAGCTGTGCAATGTCGCCATAACTATCGCAGAACAAGTCTTGTAGTCTTCAGTCCCATCTTTCCCAAATGCTTTGAAGATCTCATAAATTGTTCTGTTGGAGACTCACATAGGTGTACTCTCTATTACGCGTTCATTCGGCGAACTGTCCCCTTGGGTTTTCTGGTTGACCTCTGACCAATGTCTGACTGACAAATTAAGCTCTTCTTTCCTAAGACACCTTTTTTCTATGGTGAAAGACTTTCTGATCGGGCAAACCACTTGATCCAGTACCTTTATGTGATGCAAATGTATGATGTATGAAAAAAACAAAAGCGAAAAGAAAACAAGTCAGTACCAGATAAAATTAATAAATATATAAATAAAAGGACAAAATTAAACAGAATAAACACACAAAACACCCTATTTATCCCGTCTAAAACCTAAGGTTATCCGCATGGCTCTAAATGGGTAGGTTTCTATGTATTCTCTACATGCAGTCTTGGTTCTAGGAGGTACCCGAATTGTCCTTGCTGTCCTCTACTAAGAGTAGCAAGGCCCCCGATCATCACCCATTATAGGCTCCTTTCAACCGGGTTCAATTCAGGGGGACCCATTCGCTTATGCCCGTACGAAGGAACGATATCCTTACGAAAGCATAAGGTACTCGAGCCCCGAAGGTACTTGCTAGGCCCATACGGGAGAACGATATCTCCACGAAAGCATTAGCGATTTCCCCCCACTTAAAAAGGTTTATATGCCATATTTTAAATGCGTTAAAATAAACGCGCAATTATAACCGAATGTTAATTTAATAGTCACTTTAACCCGGAATTTCCAATATTAGTAAAGCGGTAATTATTTTAAAAGCTTGACTCTCATTTGTTTTTGAAAAAAAAACAAAAATAATCCCCAGCGGAGTCGCCATCTGTAGCGATGTCCTTTTTCGCTAAAAAACGAGTTTTCGAAGTGTTTGTGATTTTTTGGATATAAAACGTTTATTCCGCGGGGGTTTTAAAAATCACATTTTATTTAAAAAATTGGAGTCGCCACCGGCCACTTAGGTAGGCCGGACACCATAAAACCAGAGATTTAAAATTTATTGGGTTCGGGAGTCGGTTACGGATGGGGAAGGATTAACACCCCCACACCGCCCAAAATTGGTACTTTAATAATTACCGCTTTATTAATACTGGATTTTCTGGGTTAAAGTGACTATTAGTTTAAAATTCGGTCATAATTGCGAATAAATTTTAAGGGCCCCGTTATCCGAGAGTAAACGCCCAACCACTATCACTACGCCTGATACTGGCCCCGTTTACACTCGGTTAAAAAGGGCACCGCATTGACAATTTATACCTCGATATGCAATCTTAGTAGCAAAATATAAAACATGGCAAATAATTTAAATACAATAAATATTAACATGGCATAATACTAATCTAACATAAATAAAATACGTAATTAAAACTCATATATACATATCAAGCTTAATAGTAGATAAAGACAAATTTGACATGTCACAATAACTAGGCATGAATAAATACGTGTGTGGACAAAAACATATATTTCAAGAAGACACACATATTAGAAATAAAACACATTTCAACACATATAGAGCAATATATTATACATAAAAGAAAATACACTAACACGTAACCTAAAAAGCCAAGAGAACATACAATACATACAAAAATACGAAACATGTCGTGTACGAGCCAACTAGAACATAACATGCTTAATACGAATAACCAAACAAAAAGATACATAACCATCATAAACTTAACACACATATACATGTAAACATAAAAATACAAGGCATATACGAGGGATATATAATAAGGCAAAAGGCTACATCAGCATACACGATTATAATACGAACATAAATATTTACATGGAAACAGGACTGAAATGAAAAGAAATAAACATTAGTGGCAGAAATTAAAGGACAATAATATGCAATTTAAGGACGAAAATGCAAACAAGACCGAACTTGAAAGGACTGAAACTGTAATTGGACCAAGGGGCAGACCCGAAATAAAAAATTCAAAAACGCGGGATGGTTAAAGGGGTAATTTTACCATTTAAAAACTAATTCGGTGTAATTTAGGGACTGGATTGCAAGATTTTGAAATATAAGGGGGACTGGAATTGTAAATATACCATGCGGCAAGACAGAAACGAAAATGTTGAAAGCGCGGGGGGATTTATTACATAATTTCCCCATTTCACGAAATAATAACGCCTATAAATCCCCCCTTTTTTGGTCGGGACCAAATTTTCACCCTTTCGTTCATTTTTTCAGTTTTATAACAAGCCCCTCTCTCTCGTTTTCTCTCAACTCTCCCTGATGAACCCAGAATTCGGCGGCCGGCGGCCGGCCGCCGCTAACCGGCGCCGGCGAGCCCCCAAAAACACACCAAAATAACCCTTACCTTACCCTCGACACGGATCCGAACTTGGATTCGGAGAAAAAGTCTTTATACAACCTAGATCTAAGAAATACGAAACAAACCCTTTTTTTGTATTCAACCCAAAACAAAACCAAAAGGACCTCCCACTCCTTTCAGTTCACCATATCCGGCCTGGGAAGGCCGAAGAGGCTTGTTACTGGTAAAGGGGAGATCCACAGACGACGATGGTAACGACTTCTGAATCTCTTTTTTATTTACTATGTATTTTTTGTATGCATGCAACAAAGTAAGAAAGGAGACGAGTATTACCACTGAAGACTTTTTTGTATTTTTTCTTTCGATTACCACTTTCTATTTTTTTACAAAATGTTTGTTTCATACATATATGCCTGTCTTTTGGTTTGGTACAAGTAATATAATATCCTTTTTTCAGATCTGGACTGATTACTGACATAATATTTCTTTTCTTGTGTTTTGACATGTCTGAGCGCGGTGGTTGAAGATCGGCATGGTGGCGGTGTGGGGGTTCTGTCTTCGGCCAGAGGCGTTCTCGGCCGTTAGATCAGATTTGATCTAACGGTCGGGCTGGCTTGAAGAACGAACGGCCCAGATGAAACCTCGATCGGTGAAACGGCTCCAGATCGTGCCACGTGGGGCTCAGCAGTCGAGGGGTTATAGCGCGTGGGGCTCACGCACGCGTGGGATATCGAAGAGTCCGCGCGTGGTCCAGACGCGCTCGTGGCACTCGAAGCGTCCAGACGTGTAGTGCACGCGGCTGGCAGATATTTTATCTTTGCTTGATCGTGGTCGTTGGATCAGATCTTGATCCAACGGCCCATAGTCATCTGCACCAAAATAATTAGAATTAAATAGGGTTTGGGTTTGGGCCAACCGGGCCTTGTAATAATATTATACTTGTAAATGGACTTGGACTGGCAATTTATTTATTTGAGTTTAATATGTTTTTTTTTATTTCATTTTATATTAGCCCAATAATAATAACATTAATATTATAACAACAATTAATAATAATACACATACGATAATACATACGTATATACTTATGCAAACATCAATTAATATAACATACTAGCATACGTACATATAATCATACACATAATTAACATAACATGTACACACATTATCCGTAAAAACAAATACGCTCGTACTAAATATAGATAGATGCGCGATACACATACACCGTATTACTTATTAATACGTGTACATACATAGTTTATAATATACATGCACACACCACACATTTTATATATATTAGTAACACTTATGCACATAATAAACATATAGCATAATATAATACAATGTATACATGCAACACTAGTATACTAATAATTATACTAATATGTATTTACAGACCAGATAAAAATGAGTGATTACACTAAGGGACACCTCTTGACGATCGCGACTTCCAAGTAAGTGTACATAAATAGAAAAGTTGTCTAAGCATCCACCGCTTTTAAGAAGTGTGCTAAGGGACACCATTAAACGATCGCCCCTTCCAAATAATTGTACATAAAGATAAAGGTCGCTTAAGAATTGTGCATAAAGAGAATAGAAAAATCGCTCCAAATTAGTGATGCCGCTACAAGCTAGTAATGTCGCTCATAGTTAGCGAAGTCTCTTATCGTTCCAAGTTAGCGATACCGTTATAAGTTAACGATGACACTCTAAGTTAGTGAATTCTCTTACCAAGCTTTCGTCTCCAAACTCATGAATTCAAAATTTGAAATACACAAAAACTATCAGCAACATGGGAGTCAAGAATCCACATATTATAAATATATTAAATACTGTGACTTATGTATGCCGCTCCATTCGTACATTTATAGATGCAGATGTTGGAAAGAATGTTTTATGCCCCCACAGGAGTGACAGGAACACCCTATCTACCATTTATGCCACTCAAATTGCTGTAAACTTGACTCTAATTTGGCTCACGAGAATGATGTAAAAATTCGCTCCGAGAGTAATGCCGCTCTAAGAAAGCTATACCGTTCCAAAAGAGCAATGCAAAGCGAATTCAAAGGATTGCCCGTCACATATCAAAAAATAAAATCAAACGAATTCAATAATCCAATCCAAGAGTTATTTTACAACATATCAGAAATAGTGCAACTACAAACGTCAGCAAATAAAAGCATCGAGAAAACCTTAACAAACAAGATTACTAACGCGAACTCTCCAAGAGAGTGATGCTGCTCCAAGATAGAGACGTCGACTGACCAAGCTACCTTATCAAGAAAATTATGTGGTTGTTAGCAAGTAATCGTATAAAAAGTCTCAAAGTTCCCAACTCAACAATTCTGGTGCGAATAATTTTTATTCATATTGGAAAGAGAAGCACAGTGCGAACACCAAAATATAAGTATAATTTATAATTCGAAATAATTTTTACTCTATAAGTTTCTCATCACTGGGGGCAAGAATTCACCATAAAGCACAATCAATACGTCATCACAATATAAGATAAAATTACTTCAAACATTTATGCCAAAGTAGAAAATAAAAGATAAATAACTTTTATTCATATTAATAGAAAAAATACATTGCGGATAACAATGCACAGCATACTCAAAGAAAATAAGTTCATGTGCGAAACAAAAGTTTCTCATGATGGCCCGCTGGGATTCAATATACCGAAATCCACATTCTCACATTCTTCATATAGAGAACCAAAGCTCACAAGCGAACGTCGAAGGATCGAGATGTCAGCATAATATTTCAAACACAAAAAATCACATTTCAACCCTTTCTAAAAACCTCGTTCTAGTTCTCAGGCTTGCGAATATCACTTTATAACCTCCCCTCGCCTGGGGACGAGTGTTAGCACATGCGAACCGCCACCACATGAACCCCTTAGAGTGCAAACCTCCTAGTGTGCGAACAACCACTTACGACTTCTCGAATCTTTTGCGAACACAATAAACAAATGGTCGCCACTATCTCGGACCTCATGATAACACTCGTGATCCTTCTTGAGTATCAACACCTTGTTGGTAAATATACTGTAAAACCTAGCATTGACTGGGAATAAAATAAAAGAATCGAAATAGGAGTTGAACCGTGTCGTGGTTAGCACCACTTCTTTAGAAACTATTCGCCCCAACCGGTGTAGTTGCTGCTACAGGCGAATCGTCCCCCAAGGTTAGCATGTACTCTTCAAAAGTTTGTACACCCAAACTTTAAAATGAAGATCGGCTTGATCAGAAAATGAGTAAAACTCAAAGGAATTGTGAAAAACTTAGAAGATGCTTTTGTTTTCGGATGATTGAAAATGAGCTGAGAAAGCTCTTATTTATAGTTGAAAAATAAGGTTACAAACATAAAATACTTTCAAAATAAAATTGATTAAAACCCTGTAATTAAGCCATTTAAATCAGAATTTATAACTTCCCAAAAAGAGCTACTGTTGTGATGATCAAATCTGGACTTTTTCATATCCAGCCGAGCTGAGCCAGATGACAACGCAACACACGCATGCGAGGGCCTAATCTATTACTCTTGGGCAAAAGAGGCTTATAAGGTTCTTTTATAAACCAAGTCAACTATGTTTTTCCACTCAATGTGGAATGAGCATTCTCCAACACTCCCGTTTACACTCTATCGACACCTGGTAAAACATTTTATGAGCCGTCATACGCTGCAAAAAACCCAGGGAAGAAACCAAGAAAGACCCCTTGACTCTCATGGCCAAAAGGGACTCCCTCACCACCTGAACCATCCCTCTCCTCCGTCCAAAAGCACCGTCCGACCACCCCTGTCAACAAAGAAAGAAAATTGTTTATACATCATGAATTAAGAGAATCTTATATTTTGTGAAAAACAATCACTAGTATGTAGAAAAACCAAATAATTTAATAGAAAGTTGACTTTCTAACTCTGATAACTAGGGAAGCAATGGAGTGAGCTGGGGGCGAGACTATTTCACACTTTCGTCTCCTCTTTACATAGATGTCAACTATACATATAACAGATTCACGTTGCTTCACGTCTCTTGACTTTGACTTTTTTACTAGTGGTTTTTATTTTAAGATTATAAAATTATATAATAAGTTATTTGTGAATATAATTTCAGTATTTATACTTTTTATTTATGTATAATATATGTGATATATATGTTTTTAATATATATTTATTTAATACATATACTAAAATTAAAAAAATTATACTCCTTATGTCCCAGTAAAATTGTCACTTTTCTATTTTAAAATTGTCCCACTCAAATTGTCACTTTGAAAAATTTAACCAACTTTTTTACACAAATTTACTTTTTTATCCTTTTTTAGTTTTCCAACAAAAACTAACTTTCAAAGGGCAACCTTGTTATTTCAATTATTTTATATCATACAATTTTTTTCTTAAAATTTCATAAAAAATCAACATGTGACACAATTAATATGACGGAGTGTATAAAACATTATAAAGGCCAAAATTATAAGTTAAAAGAGGCGATAGAGGTAGAGCAAAACAAGTATCTAATGTAACTATAAGGTATAGACTAGAGTTGGGATTGAACCTCGGAAGAGGTTAAATTATTGAACTAAAAAAATACAAGAGTTTATTAAGTATTTAAATTTAAAATTTGAGGGTAAGACATAATTTATCTAATAATTAAACTTATAAGGACCTAAATTATTATTAGACCAAAAAATTGAGGACATGGGTTCACCTTCTAACCTTCTTTAATTTTATCTCTACTTAATTAAATACTCGATAAGCCATTGTATTTTTAATAAGGATCAAATTACTATTAGACCAAAATTTATAACATACTTGAGATTTATGACAACGGCCCTTCTTCATTAATAACTACTCTTGAAAAATTTTAGAAAGCTATATTATAAATTTAAAGTGCGTAAAATTAAAAAATTTAAAAGTGTAAAATTCTATTAATAAAAAATATTTATAATATATAAAAATTTAAAATTTCTCGAGAATACCACGGAAAAATCAAACAAGAACATAAACAATCAAAACAACTATACAAATAATAAGCTCTAAAAGGAGAGAAAACTTTACTAACCTCTTATCCATGTCCCTCCGTCTAAGAGGATGTTTTTTCTTTAAGTTTTTGTTTGAAATATATATTTTGAGCTAACTCAATTTCCTCCCACATTTGTTCACGTCTTTATTTTCAAATTAAAATGATTTGTTTTTAAATATGAAGGTGAAAAATAATCCTCCTCTTATTTTTCTTCTTCTCATTTTTTTAACGAAATACACTAAAATTTATTTTTTTTCTACCTTTTCTCTCTCCTTCTATCCTTATACTCCACCAAGTAAATTATTAGGTTTTGTTTAGTACGAAAGATGAAAATGAGTAAAGATAAAAAAATATTAATAAAATGATTAAGAATTGTAACTATCTCTTTATTTTAAACATTAATTATTTAATTAATAATTTTTATTCACATTTTCATTATTTAAACCAAACATAACATTAAAGTCAAGGAAAATGCCAAAATGGAAATAACGTAAACACTCGGTCACAGGCACCACAGAAAACGATCGCAGAAAATTAAAAATAAAAAATCTAATAAAATGAAGCTTGAGGTTTGTTTTCCTTACTGGCCATACAAAACCAGCAGATTCAATTCAACCATAGATTGCAAGTAATTAAATGTTAAAATGGATCGAATATTAATTCAGTTATTATTATTATTGTTGTTGTAATATTTAAAAATTACGAGTTTAAATAAATTTAGACGTGTTTACTTTTATTTAAAAGTTAAAAGGATTATGTCTAATTAAACATTTTAATTTGCGTACTAAAAAATAAAAATTGAAGTGGCTAATCTTACGAGTTGTTTCATACATTAGATTCTCAAAATCTTGAAATTGCATTACATGGACCAAATCAATATTTCCCCCCAAAAATGGCATAATGTCAAAAAATGTGTAATATTTGATTTAATAGTCACTTTGGCCCTTATTCTTTTTTTGAAGCAATTTAACCCTTAACGTTTTATTTTGGGTCAAAATGGCCCTTCCACATATGAAAATTGTTAGTCAACTGAAGATAAACAACTTGAAATGGCTTGACAAAATGACACATCAGAAGAAAAAATATTTTATATTTTATATAATTTTTTAAAATCATTTTTTGACTCATATGTCATTCTATAAAGTCAGCATATTTATCTATATGACATTGCTATTGCGGCGTGCACTGTCATGTAAGTTTGTCATGTCATTTCAAGCCATATATCGTCAGTTGACTAACAACTTTCGTCCGTAGAAGGGTCATTTTGACCCAAAATGAAACGTTGGGGGTTAAATTACTTAAAAAAGAATAGGGGCTAAAATGACTATTCAGTCAAACGTTAGAGATATTTTTTGATATTACGCCAAAAAAATCTTATCTATCTTACTTTTATTAAAAAACTTCCAACGTCGATTTCACGAAATAAATTCAAACTTTGAAATTATAGCTACGTACAAATAAAATAATAACTTAAAAATATGTCATTAATAAAAAAAAAACTTCTTAGATAAAATTTTCCAAGTAACGAGTAAATTATTATAAAGAAATGCCTAATCTCATGAGATATAATTTAATTTATGAAGGTTTAAGGGTAAGATTAGCCTTTAATGAAAAATAAAAAAAAATCAAATAAGTCTTTATAAATTCTTCAATTTTTCGATGAGGGGTAATTTAACTAATTCAAATGAAGGATATGTTTGTTTTATGTAATTCGTAAAGAAAACATTTTTTTTTTGTGTTTGACCTTAAAAAGTCAACAAACAACGGTTCTTCTATGTAGGTATGGCGTTCCCCCTTGACTTCTAAAGGAGGTATAATGCTTCACTTCAAATATTAAACACAAAATAATACTATTTTATATATTTAGCATTACTATAATATTTAGTATTGTTTTAATAAAAATATTAATTATTAAAATATTTTAAACATTTTTATTAATATAATATTATAATTGTCAATAATATAATAATATATTTAGTTATATTACAATAATATATAATATTTTATTTTATTTTAATAATATATTAAATTATTAAAATAGCTAATACTATTTATTAATTCCAAAAATAATAATATTAAAATAACTCTTAATAATGAATAATATTATTTTATTCATTTAATATCAATATAATATTCTAGTATTATTTTAATCAAAATTAATTATTAAAATATATTTATTAATATTTTTTGAATAGAAGTTGCTAGTCTTATTAAAGAGAGAAAATATTTAAAATTACAATAAGATTTACAACTATCATCGTAAACTAAATACATAATTTGGACGTTTTCCAATAACATTGACATAAAAAACTAGTTATTTTAGATCATACATGGAAAAGGTTAAAAACTCAACCAAAAGACTCGAAGAAAAAATAGGTACGAATGAATTTGACTGCATCGACAAATGAACCACAAAAGAGGATTAAGCTATTGAAAGACCACCGAGATTTGCAAATCAGAGTTGAGTGTCATGAGAAACTATCATCGAACGCAAATCGCATATCCAAATTCAACCCGAGAGTTCAGAACAAGAAAGATCAGCATGATTATAAATAAACGCCATCTTGATCTGTCGTGACGTTGTCAAATCTAACATTGAAAAAATATAAAATAAAAAACGGTCAAACGACCGAAAAATACGAAAAACGTGTCAAAAGGCAAAAATAAATGTGCCGAAAAATATATATTTTAAAACAAAAAAAAATTGGTCCTATCCCATGATGCTTGCCGAAGCAGAGTTGAAAACTTGGAAAAAAGAATAAATAAGCTTGAAGCCCATAAAAATTCTTCTGTTGTAGTCCGAAGTTACTTCAAGTTTATTAGTACAAATATAATTAACACCTCCCCCCCCCCCCAGTTTAATTGTAGTTTTACTCTTAATTATGTTAAAATTTGAGATTTAATTTATTTATTTTAATTTAATAAATTGATAATACTATTAGTTGTGAAATTCATTGGGATGTTGGAGTTGCGAACAAGAACAACCCTCTGTCGTTTGTTAATGCAAATAACAAAGCTGAGACACCGTGCATAGATGACGGATTTGCGATGGACACCATGAGACGACAACAAGATTGCCGATAGCATGGTCAGATTGGTCATGTCCCAACACTTTCCGATGAAGATATACGAACCTCCTCCGGCTGATCTCGAGAACCTCCTAGCTCGTGATATGACTGATGGCCTGCGGCGCTCGAGTGTACATTCATAGTCTACTAGTTTAGGCTTCTTTTAAATTAAAAAAAAAAATAGTGATGGATTAAATCTCAATTTCAGCATAATACAGGGACTAAAACCAGAAATAGACTTTTGTTTTGGCTGTTTAACTGACCTCTTCGACACGGCGGTTGACCCAAGAGCCCGCGAAGAAGCTCTCTTCACACTGTCGTCCGCTAACATCCAAAGACTCAGTCTTTTCATTTTTTTTAAATTTTTTAAAAAACTTTGTAATTTACCAAACCACACTGTGGGAAATTTATATTTTATTGTTTATTTCCATTGTCAAAGTTTAGTAGCTTAATTTTCTCTGATAACGAAAACCCATTTGTGGAAAGATAAACCATGAACTGAAGTCAACAGATGGAAAACATTGGTTGATCAGAGCAATCATTTTTAGGTGGGAATTTGCTTCTTTTTTGCTTTGTTCGAGATTAAGAGGTTTTTGAAGATGGGAATCTGCTGGTGTTCTCCGGCTGATACTCCAACACCAAGCACCACTGCTCATCTCAGTTCAGGTATTTATTTTCTTCTTCTTCTTCTTCTTCTTTTCAAAACATAGGCTGTTTCTTTGTTTTTCTATATAATGCAATTTGTTAAGTGGGTTCGATTTTGTTTTTCTTCATTTAGTTGAAATTTATTGGTTCAGCCTATATTCCTTTTGTACTCTGCAGCAAAAACCCAGTTCTTGATGATGTTTTGTTGTTTGTATTTTGGAATTTGGCTCGTGTATTTCAATGGAATGTGTTGGATTCTGTGTTTTGATCATTACATGCTGTTTTAGTATGTTTTGTTTGCTGTATTTATTAGTACTAGAACTCCATGTGTTTGACAATTTCACTATCTGAACTTTTGCTAACCACATTTCAATTCTGTGAATTTCCATAGTTGTATCTCAGACAACCAGCAACACAGCATCTACTGCAACATCTAGGGGAAGTAACATCTCCCGGGACAGCAGGTTCTCGGCTTCGAGCGGGGACGGGGCTTTTCAAGATGGACATATTTTGCCCACCCCTAATCTAAGGGACTTCAGTTTTGCAGAATTGAAGGCTGCAACTAAGAATTTTAGGCCTGATATGGTGCTCGGCGAGGGCGGTTTTGGTAAAGTTTTCAAAGGCTGGTTCGATGAGAAGGGGATAGGGAAGAGTGGAAGTGGAATCCCCATTGCTGTTAAGAAACTCAACTCTGAGGGCTGGCAAGGATTTGAGGAATGGAGGTAATTTCATTAATTCTCTAGACGTTGTCACTTGTTTTTTCTTCTTTAATTATTGCCATGGATTTTCTCTCAAGATAAAATATTCATGCATGTAAGACATCAGCTTCTAATCACCAAAAATGCCTCATCAAAGAGAACCAGGGAAGACGCGTAGACGTTTTCTGCTATTTACAGAAAATGATGTCTTTAGAGTTCAAAAGCTTGTTATGCAAAGTAAAGAGGACTGAAAAGTGAATTATTATTTAAGGCTAAACCATATTATTATGCTCCACATTGCTACTTTTTACAGTTTGCATTTCGGGATAACCGGTTTGGTGTCCCCCGCTGAAGCCCCACAAAATTTGTAGCTCAGAGAGTTTTGCAAATGCCATATCTTGTATAACATCATCATATCATTCCTTGTCATCTTGCATAGGCGCTTTTGATTTCTACATGTTATAGAACTTCAAAATCTCTCTTTATGATGTACATCTATATGGCTCACTTATCCACCCCTGCATTTTGGGATCTGTTTACTGCTTGTTATATATTTTCTTTGAATATTAACAATGTATAAACATTCGTGGTTGCTAAAGCTTTTGCTTTGTCATTGATTGGTGCAGTCGGAGGTAAATTTCTTAGGGAGGTTGTCTCATCCTCACCTTGTAAGGCTGCTCGGATGCTGTTGGGAGGATAAAGAGCTCCTTCTCATTTACGAGCTTATGCAGAAGGGTAGCTTGGAAAACCATCTATTTGGAAGTAAGAGTTTAGAAATGAGTTGTTTATGTCTCTGATTTTCTCATGCAAGCATATGTTTTATGTGTGCACACTTCCCATCTCGTATTTCCCATGAGTTACTTTGTTCATCGCATTCTTCATGGTTTTTTTTATCCAGGGGGTTCTACTGTCCAATCACTTGACTGGAACATACGGATTAAAATTGCGATAGGAGCAGCAAAGGGCCTATCTTTTTTGCACTCCTCAGACAAGAAAGTAATTTACAGAGATTTCAAAGCCTCGAATATACTACTTGACGGGGTAACTTTCCATACAACTTGTGTATTCGTTTAGGGATTAAAGGCTTAAATAACTGATAAATTATAGAGCATTTTCCTTGAATACATGCAAAGGAGACATAAATTTAATGTAGTTTGGTTATTGGTTACATTGCAGTTCTATACTCCCAAGTTATCGGATTTTGGGTTGGCCAAATTGGGTCCTTCGTCTAGCCAATCGCATGTTACGACAAGGGTAATGGGCACACATGGTTATGCGGCTCCGGAATATCTTGCTACAGGCAATCCTCTGAAACCTTTCCAAATCTTAGGTGTTTTCATATGTGATGTCCGTGCATTGCTACACATTGTTGCATTTTCGAAACAATCTAGCAAAATCCCATTTTGCATTTCTCATGAATCGAATACTTACTGATTTAACAGGACATTTATACGTGAAGAGCGATGTGTACGGTTTTGGTGTTGTTTTAGTTGAAATACTTACAGGGTTGCGAGCACTCGATACAAATCGCCCCATTGGGCAACATAGTCTGGCAGACTGGATAAAACCATATTTATCTGATAGAAGGAAATTGAAGAACATAATGGACCATCGGTTGGAGGGCAAATATCCTTCGAAAGCCGCAGTTCGAGTAGCCCAGCTTGCTTTAAAATGTCTTGAATCTGAACCTAAACACCGTCCTTCGATGAAAGCAGTTGTAGACACTTTGGAACAGATCGAGTCAATAAACGAAAACCCAAAAGACCCAAGAAACCGTGCTGCTCGTCGAACAACTCGTAGGCATCACCAGCAGCCATTGCACCATCGATCTCCGCTTGCTCCAAAGCATGAGACGAAACATGCATACTGGAATCCTCCATAGCTGAGGTAAGTTGGAACATCTTCCCTACTTCCTGCAGGTCTCAGTATTAACATGCTAATTGTTTCACAAACACTTACCTTTCATTTTTCTTTTTCTTTTTGTTTTAGGATCTGTGAGTTCAATTTTTTCGGTGCGACTTATGTTGGATATATGGTTAGTGTAATAGTTAAATTGTAATTATTTCAGTAAGTACCACCTTGTGCTTGGTATCTCGTTAGAATTTTTAGAACTCGAGATTATCTAAATTTGAAACCGATCAAACTCGAAATGACAATTTTTTAGAACCCAAATAGACTCGATCCGACCCAAGATCAATCTAACTCGTTTGTCAATCAAGCCCAACTCAGTGAATTGGAAAATCCCGAATTATCATTCAAAGATATTAAAAAATGTTAATTTCATATTTTATAATTTAATTTTGGTTTTAGTCCTACTATGCTATAATTGAAATTTAATATATTTTTTTAATTTGGCATATTCTAATCTCTATTAACTCTATTGTGGATTCCTTTGTACGGTTATTCGGATGTACAATCAAACCATGTGAAAAATTAATCAATTATATTAGACTTATAATAAATTTACATATTGTTCAAATGTGTAAAGTTCTTTTACAAATGGCTTTACGTTCTCATTTTGACGGTTGCAATTAACAATGCTATTAATTTTAATATTTTAAAAGCGGGATATTAAATTATACTAAATAAAAATAGATAGATTGAAATAACGAGATATAGTATAATAGTTGCTCACTTCATTCCTTAACCACGAATTAGTAGTTTGATCCTGCTAATGAGAATAAAAAATATTTTATGACAAGTCTTTAACCTTAAATTACTCGCGCAAGGTGAAATTAAAACTTTAATTTTATGTATTAAATAATAATTTAAGGTGAATCAATTAACTTAATTTTTTTAAAATCTAAATATATTTTATTCAAGGTAAATTATACTAATGATGATTTAATTTTTATGTACAATTAGGTAGTTAACATTTTAATGGTACAATCTTGTACCTAAGTGTTTTTGGTGCAATAAAATACCTAATTTTTTTTGGGTGCAATTAAGTACTCAACTTTTATTTTTTTTGTGTGTTGTCAAGTGGTGGAGAAGATGTATTTTGGGTGATGGTTGTGGGAAGTAAAAGATAGAAAATTGACACGATGATTTTAGAGTGGTTCGGCTTTCTAACCAAAGCTTGCATCCACTACCTTAGCCTTCCCACTAAGGATTTCCCAAATTCACTCTTGAATTTCTTTCCCTTTTCTAGGCTTAGGAGGAAACCTTTACAACACTCAAAGCTTCTACCCCAAAGCTTGAGTAAACCCTCTTTGCAAAGAGAAAAACAAGGCAAACTGAAAATCCCTCTCACTAGGTTGATGTTTGCACAATTGAAGCCCTCACCCAATCCTAAAACACTTGAGCATATATAAACATTTGAGCTCACAAGTGTTGTCTATACAAGAATGGAAAAATTAAGCACTAAGACAAATTTTTATCATAATGTTGTTGACAATAAAATCATTAGTTGTTGCTGAAGCTTGAAGGTCCCTTTTATGCTCCCAAATGAGTTCCTAGCCGTTGGAGACCATTGGGATTGAATTGGAGCCGTTGAAGCCTTAATTTCTCACATTAAATGATGTTCTGGTGCTGTCGGTATCGGTACTCAAGTACCAGTATCGATAAACACTTGTTTTGGGAAATAGCCGTTGGAGGCTGAAAAACAGGGCAGGTTTCGAAACCTCTAAGGTGGTTTTGAAACCACCATGGCTGTACCGGTACGGAGGATGTTGTATCGGTATACTATTTGGTTTCTAGAAAACTAAAACCCGGGGGGGTTCGAAACCTCTTAGAGGGTTTTGAAACCACCATGCTAGTACCGGTACGAATCACCTGTTTCGGTACGCCATTTGGTTTCAGAATGGTTTGCAAACGCGTATTGGTACGAGCCAAAGGTGTACCGGTACGGGGCTTTAATTTTGATATTTTGGCCATTTAAAATCGTTTTAAAGTATGCCAAAAGCCTATGAAACCATTTCAAACACATTTTCAAGTTGTTTGGACTTTAAACAAATTTTCAAAATATTCAAACAAGTCCAAAAACATTTTTCAAAATATTATATCAAAACAAATATCCCAACAACCTCCCCCTTTTTGATATAATAAAACCAACTTGAAAAATTGTTTTTGAGATTCTCCCCTTTCGTAAAAATAAAATTCGAATAAGAGATTAATTGTTGGAAATCTTATAAGCTCCCTCTTATTCATATGAAAATTCAATTTTTCAAAACATTCTCCCCTTTTTGTTATATCAAAAATGGTCCAAACTATAAAGACCAATAACAATGGAGAGTTAAAAAAATTGACAAAAATAAGTTTTGTTTTAAAATTGGCCCCCCTTACTCAAACATCATTCAAATGTTAGTCCAACAATTACGATAAACTAGTTGAATTAAAAAAATAAATCAAATTAAAATAAAATAAACAAAATCCAACTAATTTTTACCACACTTGAACCAAGGGTAGGATGTGAAGCCTTCCTTCTTCAAGTGTTCTTTCTAGTGTGTATAGAGCTTCCCCTTAATTTCATCACTTGTTGATCATGCTCCATCACACCTAAAACAAGACAATCAAGTAATTTTTGGTATCCAAATTGCTTTGGATCCAATGACGTTAGAAGCACATAGTTTAGTCCCCTTAGGAATCCATTTTTCAATTCCATCCTTTTTAGTTGAAGTAATTAGTCCTTTTGGGACCCAAATACTTCTAAAACATTTTCCTTTAATAAATCTAGGGGGACTAGATTGTCTTTGATAAAAATTTGATTTTCCAAAATTATTTTTCTTTTCTAGTTCCTTGGAAATCAAATCTTTTTCTTTCTTATGATCATCTCTTCAATTTGATGATCTTTTTCTTTCTTTTAAAGAAAATTTTCTAAATCTAAAACTTTGAGTTCAAAATCCTTCAATTTTGCTTCAAATTCCAAATTGGTTTTCACAAGCAAATCATTTTCATTTTTCAATTTAAAAATTAACATTTTTGTTCTTAGAAAATAAAGCTTTGAATTCAAAAACCAGTTGGTCATAGGCTTCTTGTAAGTCATCAAATTTATATGAATTTGAATTTGAACAAGATGAGTTAGAAGTTACCTCATCCTTTTGGAGGGCCATAAAGCATAGGTGGGCTACATCATCTTGATCGGTGGAGTCTTCATCACTCCATGTTGCCACATATATTTTCTTTGAAGATGATCCATTTTTGTTAAAACAAGGGCAACCGTATTTGGTGTGCCTCGTCTTCTTGCATTCGAAGCACTTGAGGGGTTCCTTTATCTTCTTCTTTGATTCATGCTTGGATTCTTCCATTTCGCTCTTCATGAATCGGGTAAATTCTTTGAAGAGATGGACCATCTTTTCATCTTCACTTTCCTCCTCACTTGATTCTTCTTGGTGGCTTGTGGAGGAATGAAGAGCAACGATGTTGACATCAACTCCTTGCTCTTTGCTTTTCTTTTCCTTCTCCCTTCTCAAGGGTTGAGACATCATCTCATGGGTAAAAGAGATCCTAAGAGCTCGTCAAGCTTGAGATTCTTCAAATCTTTGGCTTCAATTATGGTCGTCTTCTTGTTCTCCCATGATTCAGAAAGTGAATAGATCAACTTTTGAACGAGTTTGTCCTCTGAAATCTCCTCTCCAAGAGCTTTTAGTTCATTGACAATTGTGGAGAACCGATCGAACATCCTCTTGATGTCTTCATCCGGGTCCATCTTGAAGTTCTCATAGTTGAGGTTGAGTAGACCAAGCTTTGTCTCCCTTACCTCGTTTGTGCCTTCATGGATTACTTCAAGTTTGTCCCATACTTCTTTGGCATTCTCACAAGAAGAGACCTTTGCGTATTCATCAGGGCCTAATGCACAAACTAGGATATGCAAGGTTTGCAATTTAGCTCCATCATATTCTTGTTATTGGCACTCCATTTCGCCTTGCTTCTTGTTGGCACGAATGGTCCATCTTCAACAAGATCCCATAGACGATAATCTTTGGCCTTTATGAAATACATCATCCTATTCGTCCAATAGGCATAATGTTCACCGTTGAAGAAGGGTTGCTTGTCGATGGATTGCGCCATGGAAATCGGTTGACTTGTTGGCCGGTTGAGCTTATCGGATCGCCTCAATAAGATGTTAATCCCTTTCGATTGAGCCTCGCTGTGATACTAATTGTTGGGCTCAATTTTCTTCAACCGTTTGTGTTGCCAAGTGGTGGAGAAGATGTATTTCGGGTGATGGTTGTAGGAAGTAAAAGATAGAAAATTGACACGATGATTTTAGAGTGGTTTGACTTTCTAACCAAAGCCTACATCCACTACCTTAGCCTTTCCACTAAGGATTTTCCAAATTCACTCTTGAATTTCTTCCCCCTTTCTAGGCTTAGGAGGAAACCTTTACAACACTCAAAGCTTCTACCCCAAAGCTTGAGTAAACCCTCTTTACAAAGAGAAAAACAATGCAAACTGAAAATCCCTCTCACTAGGTTGATGTTTGCACAATTGAAGCACTCACCCAATCCTAAAACACTTGAGCATGTATAAACATTTGAGCTCACAAGTGTTGTCTATACAAGAATGGAAAAAATTAAGCACTAAGACAAATTTTCATCATAATGTTGTTGACAATAAGATCATTAGTTGTTGCTGAAGCTTGAAGGTCCCTTTTATGCTCCCAAATGAGTTCCTAGCCGTTGGAGACCGTTGGGATTGAATTGGAGCCGTTGAAGCCTTTATTTCTTACATTAAATGTTGTTCTAGTGCTGTCGGTATCGGTACTCAGGTACCCGTATCGATACACACCTGTTTTGGGAAATAGCCGTTGGAGGCTGAAAAACAGGGCAGGTTTCGAAACCACCATGGTTGTACCGGTACGGAAGATGCTGTATCGGTACACTATTTAATTTCTAGAAAACTGAAACCCGGAGGGGGTTTCAAAACCTCTTAGGGGTTTTGAAACCACCAGGCTAGTACCGATACGGATTAGCTGTTTTAGTACGTCGTTTGGTTTCTTAATGGTTTGCAAATGCGTATTGGTACGAGCCAAAGGTGTACCAGTATAGGGCTTTAATTTTTGATATTTTGGCCATTTAAAATCGTTTTAAAGTATGCCAAAAGCCCATGAAACCATTTCAAACATATTTTCAAGTTGTTTGGACTTTACAAATTTTCAAAATATTCAAACAAGTCAAAAAACATTTTTCAAAATATTATATCAAAAACAAATATCCTAACAAGTTAATCTAATGTTAAAATCAAAACATGACATGATATAGAAACAGTTTTATTCTCCAAAACTTATACATTTGATCAGTTTGGTCCCAATTCAAAAATAATTCAATAAAGTTAACATTTATATTTAAAAATTTCGACATCGCACACTCTGACCAATTGTCACACTCTATGTTATTGTTCATCAGCTCGATATCACTTCACTATTGGACACATGACAGACTAATAAAACAAACTCATTATGACCTTAACATTGTTTGCTAGTATACATATTCGCTTTACTAATGGAGTTTTTAATGTAAAAGGTTAAATTTATTGAATTATTTCAAATTAGAATCAAACTAATAGAATGTATAAGTTTTTAAGACTAAAATTATTACTGTCTCAAGCAGCCTGTTTCAATTTTAACGGTAGAGTGACATGTTTGTAACAAAATTTTAATTGAATAATTAAATTATGATTTTCAAAAGATAACTGACTTGTATAACACTAAAACTATAATTTAGTGACCTGTAGTGTAGTTTTACCTAAAAGATAGCACCGCGGTTTTGTGATCTGGAATCTCACGAGCTGTCAAAGTTCCCGGGTTTAATGAAGCGCAATGTTTAGTGGAAAAGAAATAAACGGCGAGTCGTCGCCAAAGACAAAAGAAAAAGAAAAGGATAACCGGCGGAAAATTCCGATTGCGATTCAATCCTGTTCGTCACACTCCCGCTCGACTTTAAGCAAAATCCAAAATCTAATCTCTCTCTGCATCTCCATGGAAGCTGTTTCAAGCATTTTCTCGAGCTTCATTTCCATGCTATTCATATGTTTTATGCTCGTAAGCACTCTGATATCTCTCCCTCTTTTTCGAATCTCCTTTTTTGTTTTTTTAATATTATGCTTTAATTCAGATTTGAATTGACCTATTATTTGTTTTTTTTCTTCTTTAGGGTTTTAGTGGACTGGTTAGATATTTTAGATCTTCATGTAATGATTTCGATTTCGATTTAAGTTAATTCTAATTAACCGTAAAGTTGAAAATGAAATAAAAATGCCTACATTTGTTAGATGATCAATCTGATCTTTTTCTAAGCTGTTTATTAGTTAATTATTATTACTTTTAATTGTGTATATTGATTATTCTTGAGCTTCGATTCCATTGAACTCACATGTTTCTTACTCGTAAGCATTCTGACATCTCTCCTTTCTTTAATCTTTTATTTTTTTCCAATCTCCCCGAATTTGGATTTGAATTAGCCTACTATTCTGTTTTTGTTCTTTCTAGGGTTTTAATGGATTGATTATAGATGTTTTAGATCTTCATGTGATGATTTGATTTATGTTAATCCAAATTAACCCGTAAAATTTAAAAATAAAATGGCAACTTTTATTATATAATTATTTGTTTAATCCGATCCTTTTCCATGCCGTTTATTAGTTTTTAAGTAGTTAAATGATGATTCTTTCAGGTTATTTTCAGTATAACCATTGTTGATGCAGAAATATCAGAAAGCAAAACAATGTGAGGTTGTCGTTAGCTCTTTTTTGTTCTATTTTCAGAGATCCCCCCCCCCCCAAATAAATAAATACTAAATAAATAACTGATCTTGATTATCTGTTCTATGCTATGTCTTTCAGTGGAAGAGGACTCAAAGCATATCAGCAGCTTTATGACAGAAAGGTTCCTTTATATTTTTTAGATTTGAATCGTGTTCTAATTTGATATATCAAAATAGGTAGTTTTCATATTTGTGATGTACGATGCCTGGATCGGTTCTTTAGTTGCATGGCACATGGTTTTCTTAAATATGTTGCACAAACTAACTGTTGGTGCGAATGTTGACTGAGCAGGAACTGGCAGCATTCTTCAATGACAATGAGAAGGTAATGAATGGAGTTTTTTTTTTTTTTTCTATTCTTAGCTGCTAATATGACTGATTCTCACATGTAAAATTGTTTCATTCAGGATATTGACATAATTGCGACTTACAGTGATGCTTCTGGGACTATCAGAACAAGTAGGGTGAAAATGAAGGACCTTTCTGCTTCTTGGGTTCTGGAAAACCCTATCAATGGAGATCCTAGCAAACAAAATGGCTCACAGGTACTTCCATTTGATATTGTAGAACTGGTTTTAGTTATTCATGGTCCTACACTCAAAAACTTAAGATGCTGATATTTATTTGTCAGATTCATAATAACAAGTGTAGTGAAATCAAGGGCATGAGCTAAGCACTTTAGTCATCAGCTTAAACATTTTCCAGCAGTTATGTGATCTATATTGCAAGGAAAAGGAAATTTTTATTATCAACATATTATCAACACTTGTCTATCTCATTTTCCTTGCCCCAACCCTTGACATTGCCAGTTTTGTTATTATTTCCCAGGTATTTAAACTGAAAGATTCCTACCAAGTTAGCACAACATCTGAAGAAAATGTTGAACATTTTATTGATGATCATCATTTGCAACAAGATGAAATTGAAAACCGTCACCAGGCATCATGGAGCCCTGTCAAGTTCAAGCGCCAGGTAAATTGTCTGACACTGCTGTGCATTTACTTTGTGCATCTTATATGGTTGAAACTTGTAACAGTGTGATCTTTAGATGTTGCGGCAAAAAAGGAGGGATCTCCGTACCGCCGAACTTGTCCGCCACGTTAAAGAGGATGACAAGCAGATGGAAGCAACAGCAGCTATTGAGAACTTGAAGAATATGGACCCGTTGTCAAGGGAAAATATAGTATATGGAGAAGAGATTTTGAAAATCCTAATTCTGATTCTACCTTGAAGCTTATGCGTGACCAGGTTATTATGGCAAAAGCCTATGCAAACATTGCCAGGTTTAAGAACCTAAATGATCTTTACTATTCTCTCTTGAAACATGTTGGTCAAAGTCTCCGTGTTATTGGAGAAGCTAATTCTGATTCCGAGCTTCATCCTAGGTATAACAAATTTTTGTCAACTATAGCAATTATCAGATACAGGTGTTCTTGTTTTTCATGCAAAAGTATGTTGTTTTTTCCCAGTTCACTTGATCAGGCAAAAGCAATTGGCCATGCTCTGTCTTTAGCAAAGGATCAACTCTATGATTGCCGTACTGTTGCAAGGAAGCTTCGAGCCATGCTTCAGTCAGCAGAGGATAATGTAGATTCTTTAAAGAAAAGAAGTGCCTTCTTGATTCAGCTAGCTGCAAAAACTGTCCCAAAACCATTGCATTGCCTACCTTTGCAGCTGGCTGCAGACTATTATTTTCATGGATATCAGAACAAAAGGGATTTGAACCTAGAAAAGCTCGAAGGTCCTTCCTTGTACCATTATGCTATCTTTTCTGATAACGTACTTGCCGTGGTCGTCAATTCGACAGTTCTGCATGCAAATGAGCCTAAACATGTTTCCCATATAGTGACTGATAAACTTAATTTTGCTGCAACGAGAATGTGGTTTATCTTAATTGCTCCTGAAAAGGCCACAGTTCAGGTTGAGAACATTGATGATTTCAAGTGGTTGAATTCGTCTTACTGTTCTGTTCTACAGCAACTTGAATCTGCAAGAGTTCAAGAATATTATTGCAAGAATCACCCATCCTCTCTCTCTGTTGGTCTGACAATCTCAAGTACAGGAACCCAAAATACTTATCGATGCTAAATCACCTTCGATTCTACCTTCCTGAAGTGTATCCAAAACTCCGCAAGATCTTATTTTTGGGTGATGATATTGTAGTTCAGAAGGATTTGACACCTCTTTGGGATGTGGATCTGAAAGGAATGGTGAATGGTGCAGTGGAGACCTGTAAAGGGAGCTTTCATAGATTCGACAAGTATCTCAACTTTAGCAATCCAAAAATCTCAGAGAACTTTGACTCCGATGCTTGTGGTTGGGCATTTGAGATGAATATTTTTGATTTGAAGGAGTGGAGAAACCGAAACATCACACAAATATACCATTATTGGCAAGATATGGTAACACTTCACTAATGCTTTTCACATGATTCAATCCTCTCATGGAAAGTTCTGATAGCTTGAATGTCTTTCATATTAACATTATCATCTAAAATCCATTTGGATTATCATGAGTTTCTGAACATCATTTGGGCACTGATGAAGATCCTATTTTTGCAGAACGAAGATCGAACTCTTTGGAAGCTTGGCACATTGCCACCAGGACTGATCACTTTCTATAACTTAACCTATCCGCTGGATCGAACATGGCACGTATTAGGACTCGGGTATGACCCCGCCCTCAACCAAACCGAGATAGAAAATGCAGCTGTCGTCCATTACAATGGAAACTATAAGCCATGGTTGGATCTGGCTGTCGCCAAGTACAAGTCATACTGGTCCAAATATGTAAGGTTTGATAACTATTACCTTAAACTCTGCAACTTAAGCTAATAACAATATGTCCTCTTATCTTTTTGCATTCACTTGTAATTCTTTTATTGAGGTGAAGAAAATTTAAAAACATAAAATTTCTTTTACACTGCTTTGTTCCTTTCATTGGATTATACCCCTTTTTTATCAGCTTAGATAATGCAGTATTTGGTTAAAGGGTATTTTAAAAATTGAGTTCAAGTTATTGCATAATTTTTTTAAGAAATATTTTTAAGTGTATGTCATTTTCTACAAAAAAAAAATTAAAATTAAAATGATGTATATGTTTATAGTTTGTGTATGTAGCAATATTTACTTGATTCTTATCTGCATATAAACGCGTCCATTTTATTTTCAAGTTATTTTTAGTCAAATTTATCCAATTTATGTATAAAAAAAAAAGACCAATTAAAAAATGTAATATTTTAATTTAATTTATGAAATTAAAATCATAAAGAAAGGTTTGGGTAGAATATAAAATTATAAAACATGTTGATTTTGACTGTAAGGAGATGTTTGTACTGTCTACATTCAAACATTCCCTTGCAGTCCGTTCCTTTTGTATTGCTCCCGCATTGCCTGTTCATCCTCCAAAAACCTCTGCTTCTCCATGACTGACATTTGCACGTACGCCAGTGGCGACACTGCAAGTGGATCTCCTCCGCTGTTAGTTCCCATTTTGAGGTGGTGCCGGTAATGCCAGTGCGGTTGGTCTGCCGGCCGATCCCAACACGATGCTACTCGCGCTTCTGGTTAACGTCAAACCTCGTGAAGACATGGCCTTCCTTGTTTGGACCTGTTGATACATTCCATCAAGCGTCAATGCATCCAATCCACCTCCGGGATTTGCTTTTTGATGGTTGAGATTGCTTGACGTTTGAACCAACGCCAACTCACAATCTGATTCATCTGGAAAAGCTTCCCATCCAGGTACCGGTGGAGGCCTGGCCGGTGCACCACTGTCAAACAAAACCAACGTGGATTTCTCCGCCTTATCTTGCTTTTCTTTCTCCAGTTCTTTCTCTACAGGTGCTTCCCGTTCTTTCACCTTCGGGGCCAGCAATGCCTTAACGACATTTACATCTTCAACCGCTTCCGGTTCTTTAACTTCCTCCTCCGGTTTATCCTTAGGAAAACCATCATTGATTCGCTGCACTGCAGATTTCTTATCATGCATAATTTCATCGATAAAACCGAGTTTCTTTAGCGTGATTTTCTCGATTTCATGATACTCGGTAGATTGTCCAATGCCGGCAATCTTGCACCATGAATAGAAATTATCGAGCTCGTCTAATTGCTTCCCTTGACGGCAGAATAGGTCGTAAACATTGAGGGATTCAGCAAGATCGAGCTCCATGAAACGGTCGATGAAAATCGCCAGTATCTCAGTTATGTCGTAATATAACTGGAAACTTTCTTTCACTATTTGGTAAAGTGCCGCTGTCACCACGCTGTGGCACTTTGCCGACCCTTTTTCAATCCAAAAAAATGCCACAAAATACAATAAATTTCGCAACATGATATAAATTAAAGGCTTTTCTGACTTATATTTAGATTTTGTACGAAAAGAAGGATGTGATTTAAAGGTTAATGTTTTCGATTTAACAATGTTATGTTTAATATTGAAGTTAGGGATTGTCATTTGATTCGGTCTCGCTTTATAGGATCAAGATTTTTTATTTGAAAATTTGGGTTCATGTTGGATTTTATATAGGATAAGATTGGGTTTTATATAGGGTGAAAATATCTGACCCAACCTAATATAATAGTTTAATTCTATTCTAATATTGAGGGATAATTGTTATAATCCTTATCTCTATTTTTCAATTCTCCCTATTTTATCAAATGAAAATAGGATAATTATTATAATGTCACATCTCTGTGTATACTTTCAATTATCTCCCTATTTTATTGCATAAAAATGAGAGATTTTTTATTTATTTCAGGTTGGAGTCGAAGTCAAGTTTTTACGTTAAAATTTGGGTCAGATTCAGATCAGATTAAGTATCATCAAACGTCAAGTCGAGTCGAATTCAAAATAAAATTTTGAATTTTTAGGTTAGATACAAATTGATCAAACTTTTGGTCCGACATGAACCATGACTATCCCTAATTAAATTTATGTCTTATCATTGCATCTGATATTTATTGTTGATTCAAATCAATTTTTTTTATAAAATCATTTTTTTTTACTTTTTAAGTTTGTTTAAGTTGTTAATTTTTTTATGATAAAATCAAACTCAAATATCGTTTTTGAAAGTTGGGGTTGAAATCGACTAGCTTACGTACGTCCACCTATAATTGCCTAATATACGAAAGAAATGAACCTGTTGGTCGGCAGGCTAAGAAGCGTTCAAGCGGCCGTTGCAAATGCGACAACGTTGTAAATATCTCCTCCGTCTTCATCTCACGGAAGTACGAGGAGGTTTTAACAACGTTTTCCTTGTCGACGCTCTCTTCCTCCTGCTCCGCATCCTGTGCCAATGTGCTTTTCTTAGGCTTTTCCCAAAGCCGATCTTGAATATTGTACTCTAATCTCTCGTCGAGGTACAGCGCGTAAGTCCGCACAAACGCGGAGAAATCCCAGGACTGGTGCTGTGAAGCGTCGCGGAAATCCGAAAGGTTAAGAATCCGAGTCCCGCGCCTAGTGGAGAAGAAGAACTGTTGCTGGAACTCGGGATCGCCCTCGGCCAGCAGCTTCTGGATCAACATCAAAGATTTGAGCGCAACCGTCCAACTTTTGGTCTTATTCAGGCGCTTCGACAGGGTGTTGACGCATGCAAAGATGTAGGCCCGAGAATACGACGTTATGTATATGATTTCCCGAAAGTATCGCTCGTCCGCAGGTTGCTCTTCGTGCCTCGTCGCCTTAACAATGGCGACGTCGAGGTCCGCTAGTGAGGTGCTGCCGCCAACTTTGGCTAAACTTATCCTGGTTCGATCCTTGACGCGCCAAATGGCTTTTTGGAACTTGCTTGGAGCCATTGGTTACCCAAGTTTCAATCAGATTTAACCAAGGAAAACAAAAGATCCCAAACAACAATTGATTGAAAGGAAAGGAAAGGAAAAGAGGAAATTTTGACGTCTCTCCTCTCATTCAGTATCGTAACCTTTTGTTTATCATATTTAAATTAAATGTATAATCTGTGCTCTGAGTCGGCTATCGGTTTGTATTTAGCCACGTTTCGGCCTTTTACTGAAGGAAAATGAATTTGTTTGACAGCAAATTCTAGTTTAATAGTTGTCGAGAATGTTGAAGCCTTTGACTTTTTCAGATTTGTTTGCTGTTTGTATTGGACCCTTCAAAATAAATTCATTTCGTTCAAATGAATAAACTTCAAAGCCCAATCTGTTTTGGGCTCTTATATTACTCCCACTCATGAATTCTTGATATGTATGCTATAATTTATTTATTTTTTGTTGCCTTTTCAGTTTTCAGTATTTCGCCCTGATTAATTCGGATTGATCCGCGTCGCACATCTGATTTTGGTGGGTGAGTCTCTCAGTAGAGATTTTTTATATACACAATGCCTCGAACTTGAGACCTTGCTTAAGCGATACCAAGCTGCTTATCACTTGTACCAACCCGTTGGTTTATAATTTATTAATAATGTAGTGAATTTTTAAAATAAAATTATTTCTTATTAAGGTAAATAAAATTAAAAGAATATTAAAATTTGAATCCTAATTCTCATTTAAAATATCATATCCCTTTTATTTTAACTACATTTTTTATTGTTTATAACAATTCAAATAACATTATTTAATATAAGAAACTAATGCTATAAAATGAGCTTACACATTCATTTATAAATTAAGAGTAAAATACACATTAGTAATAAAAATCTCAACATTTGCTTACTTTTCAATTGTGTTGTCATGTTGTGTCAACAAAAATGTTGATAGTTGATTAATTGTTTTTAGAAAAACTTATTTGAAAAAAATGAAATTTTATGATTTAAATTAAATAAAAAATTCTAAAAAATTATAATTAAAATTTTGACAAAAATTGAGGGCTTTTCTGTCATTATTCATTAGAAGAATAGATAAAATGATTATTTATGTTAAATTGAAAAAAATATTAATTTAATAGGTAAATTTAATTAAATAGCATGGAACTAAGTTAAAATATAATGTTTATATTTTTAAGTCACTTGACAAATATGCCACATAATTGCTCACTATGAGAGAGAAATGATGTGGAAATTAAAAAGGTAATAAAAATTGTCACATTAGTATTATCATTAATTTTTTAACGACGGGTACTAAAATAAAAAACGTAATGGTAGATCGATTTTGTCAAAAATAATAATTAGTTGACTAAAATAAAAATATGAAAATAAATGAAGTACCAAATAAGTAGTTTATCCTATGTGAAATGACACATTCTCCGAGTACCACCACAAGTTTTTTTTTTTAACAGAAAAATGGATTGAGATAATGTGCATCATGGTTGGAAGGTTCACGAGCCAAATTGAACAAAAAAAATTCAGACACCAAAGTGATAACAAAATACAATTTCAGAGACCAAAATATCATTTAACCCTATAATAATATTAAAAAGTCGATTAAGTTAGATCATTCAATTGTAAACATTCGTAACCAATAACTAACCGGCTTAACCTATTTTAACTGTCTATAAAAACTAACCATTATTAACGACTTGACCAAACTGATGATTTGATCGAAAGATATTAGTTACGCCGATTTGAATTGATTTTTCTCGCCCCTAAAAACTAGCACCAGGAAAAGAAGACCGAAAGCAGCATGCCAATTCGATGCAGCTAACGACCAAACATCAGAACAGATTTTAATCTACACCCTGCCGACCAGGGACAGAATTAGGATCAAATATTGAGAGAGACAAAAGTCTATTAAGCTTTTAAGTCTAAAAATTGAAAGGGGCAAAAAACCCTATTTTACTACTATTTAAATTACAAAGGACCTCAAATGCAATTATACCAAAAAAACTTGGGAGGGACAAGAACGCCTCCCATACATAACATGGCTCCGTCGCTGCTGCCAACCATATGAAACTATTTGTGGACTGGGTTTGTAAATTCTAATGCATGTACATTGAAAATTTCTAATGCTTGGTGCAAAAAGCCAGAAAATATTGGACTAACCTTATCGGTCCGAAGTTAAGAATCGGAGGGATTTTCTTTTCAAGCATGTATGGGATCATGACTGTGGGCAAAAGGAAGAAAACACCGGCAACCTCCTTGTAGCAGGACCATAGAGAACACTGTCAATGTATGCATCGATGTACGCTTTCGATAGGGTTTTTCCGGGGAAGGATGGCAGGGAAACATCAATGCCATCCTCTCGAGGTGACCAGTAGGTTCCATTGGTGACACATATATCAGGTCTGGTCGTGGAGGTGGAGGCCTTTTTGGTTTTAGGTTTCATGGGTGTGCTGGATCTCTGGCTTGTGTAATAATCAAGTATCAAATGATTTGGTATATATGAATATTGAAGATACTACATAGATGCTAACCTCGGATTTGCTTCCGAATGGGGAAGAACTGGAGCGTACCTCTTCCTTTCCATGTGCAAACTACAAAATGTTTAACGTTTCCTTCATAAATTGCTGGAAAATGGACACCTTTAACTTTAAGAAGGGTTAAATCAAAAGTCAACAGAAATTTGGGCTCCTTGTATATCAGCTTATGAAAAGATAAGACTTTTGATAAAAAGCTTTGACCATTATTAATTAAATCAATGAGAATGGTACAGCTCACTGGCTTTCAATTTCTCGCTAATAGGGATGTAAAAACAGGTAATCGGATGGGTTTTGGGTCGGGTCAAATCGGATACAGGTCATTTCAGGTCGATTTGATGTTTCGACTCGATTCGGGTCGGGTGCGGGTCAGTTTCAGGTCGAGTTCATTTCAGGTCGGGTTCATTTCGGGCCGTGTTCATTTCAGGTCGGGTAATTTCAAGTCGGTTTTATTTCGGGTCGGGTTAATTCCGGTTTCGAATTCGTATTAAGTTTGAGTTTGGTACAAATAGTCGATAGACTTTGGGTTGGGTCATTTCGAGTAAATTATTTAACGCCTTTCACGAACATGAATCACATTAAAAATAAATATTAGACACTAGAATGAACAAAAATGTCATCGTTATTTAAAATATTAGAGTAAATTATAAAAATTAGAAATAAATAAGGGTCAATTTCGGTGAAAAATAAAATTTTAGGTACTAACATGAACAAAAATATCATCATATTAAAAATATTGGACTAAATTACAAAAATATAAAAAATAGGGATTAATTTTGGTTAAAAATAAAATTTTAGGGACTAACATGGACAAAAATATCATTATATTAAAAATATTAGACTAAATTACAAAAAAAATGAATAGGGGTCAATTTCAACTAAAAATTAAATTTTAGGTACTAGGCTAAACAAAAATATTATTGGACTAAATTGCCAAAAATATAAATAAATACAGGGCAATTTTGACTAAAAATTAAATTGTAGGGACTAGAATAAACAAAAATATTATCGACTAAATTACCAAAAATAAAAATATATGGGTCAATTTCTGCTAAAAATAAAGTTTTATGGACTAGAATAAACAAAAATATCATCATATTAAAAACATTGGACTATATTACAAAAATTTAAAATAAATAGGGGTCAATTTCAGTTAAAAAATTAGGGACTAATATGAACAAAAATATACCCTTAAATTGAATTAGAGATACTTGTGACTAAATTGAATTAAACTAAAACTTAAAAGTGAAATTAGGACTAAAATGCAACATTTAAAATACAGCAGGACTTAAAGGGTAATTAATGTCTAACCTAAATTATAGTTGGCTTATTTCCCTCTAAAATTTTGTCATTTCCCTCTTTTTTTTACCAATTATCTATTTCTTTTTTTAATTAAAATAAAAGGTGGGAGGGAATAACGGAAAGTAGTCTCGCCTGATTTTTTAGGTTAAGGATAATTATTTTTTTAGCACTTTTGACTTTAGATATTTTTTATTTAAGTTCTAAATTTTCAATTTTAGGTTTTAATTTAATTCAATTGAGTCCAAATTTAGATTAATTTAATTGAAATTCCACATTTAGTTTTAGAATTCTTTTAGTTATGTTTGTGATTTATGCTTCTAGGTTTTAATTTAGCTCAATTAGATCCTGAGTTTAATAAGTTAATTTCATTCGGACATTATTATTATTATTATTATTATTATTATTATACCATATAAATTTTGATTTAATATAATTATACACAAAATTTTGATTTGGATGTAAACATGTAATTTTACATATGAAAGTTGAAATTTTAATTTAGTTTAATTGTACACATGAAGCTTTGATTTCAAATTCAAATGCATAAATTAGAAAGTTGAATCGAAATTAATCTCGTAAATCAATAACCCTAAACTAAACCATAAACCGTTAATACTAAACCCAAAACCATAAACCTTAAGGAATCGAAATTAATTTCATAAACCAATAACCATAAGCTAAACCATAAACCACTGATACTAAACAATAAATCATTGATGCTAAACCCTAAACCTTAAGGAATCCAAATTAATCACATGAACCAATAACACCATCTTTACTTTATTAGACTAAATTATAAAAATTAGAAATAAAAATGAGTAAATTTTAGTTAAAAACAAATTTGTAGGGACTAAAATGAATAAAAATATCATCATATAAAAATTTTGGACTAAATTACACAAATTAAAAATAAATAAAGATTAATTTCGGTTAAATAAAGATTTGTACAGAATTAATTGAACACTAAACTACACCATAAACTCTAAAGCATTAACACTAACCCCTAAATCATAAACTATAAACTACAACATATACCCTAAACTACTCCATAAACTCTAAAGCATTAACACTAGCCCCAAAATGATAAACCATAAACCTTAAGTCATAGAAATTTTAGGGACTAACATGAACAAAAATATCATCATATTAAAAATATTGGAGTAAATTATAAAAATTAGAAATAAATAAGGGTTAATTTTGGTGAAAAATAAAATTTTAGGGACTAACATGAACAAAAATATCAGCATATTAAAAATATTGGACTAAATTACAAAAAATGAATAGTGTTCAATTTGGACTAAAAATTAAAATTTATCTACTAGAATAAACAAAAATATTATTTGACTAAATCGCCAAAAATATAAATAAGTATTGGGCAATTTTGACTAAAAATTAAATTGTATGGGCTAGAATAAACAAAAATATTATTCGACTAAATTACCAAAAATAGAAATATATATGGGTCAATTTCGGCTAAAAATAAACTTTTAAGGACTAATGTGAACAAAAATAAACCACAAATCCCTAAACCAATCCCATAACCCCAAACATTCAACTTAAAACATTTATCCCTAAACCCCAAAACTTAAACCCTAAATCTTATAATCATTGATAATTAAAGTCCAAGCCGAATCCCTAATCCCTAAACTATTCCTATAATCCTGGACACTCAACTTGAAACATATATTATACCTATAAACTCCAAACCTCAACCCATAAATCTTATAAACACTAATAATTAAAGTGCAAACCTAATCCCTTAATCTCTAAACTAATCTCATAACCCCAAACACTCAACTTGATACATGTATTAAACCCCTAAACCCCAAACCTCAACCCCTAAATCATTCAAACACTAATAATTGCTACTTGAAAGCCTAATCCCTAACTAATCTCATAACCCCAAACACTCAACTTTGCACATTTACCCCTAAACCCCAAACCTCAACCCCTAAATCTTTCGATCACTAATAATTGCTACTTGCAATACTAATCCCCTAATCCCTAAACTAATCCCATAACCCCAAACACTAAACTTGACACATTTACCCCTAAACCCCAAATCTCAACCCTAAATCTTACAAACACGAGTAATTTTAATTAAATACATTATAATTAAAATTATAATAATTTGAATATTAAATTAAATATTAATTAAAAATATTAAATTTTTAATTTTTAATTAAATATTAATTTTAAGCTATAAATTAAATATACACTAATAATTTAATTAAATTCATTATAATTAAATACATTATAATTAAAATTACAAGAATTTAAATATTAATTTAAATATTAATTTAAGGGTTAGGATCAACTTAATGGTGTAAAACTCATTTAGTTTTACACTAATTTTAGACCGTTGGATGATGGTAATAAATGAGTCTTATACCATATAACTAGATCTCATCCCATAATTTAAATATATTAACATTATAATTTTTAATTACATATTAATTTAAAGTTATAATTTAAATAAATTAAATATACACTAATAATTTTAATTAAATACATTATAATTAAAAATTAATTTAAAAATTAATTAAATACATTATAATTATTAATTAAAATTAAAATAAAATTATTAAAATAATATATTTACCTTAAGTATAAATGCACCCTTAAAAGGGTCTGGCCGAAGCCCTAGCCCCCTAAAAATATTATATATATATATATGATCCACTTACACATAATGTAAACAATTATAAGTGATCAAAACATTATTTTTTTAAAATTTAAAGAATGAAAATGAAAAATTATAAAATATAAGTGACCAACCATTTTGTTTACCCTATAAGAAAAAAATCAAAGGCATTAGCGCTAAAATCCTAAAATCTTCTCGCCATTTATAATATTAAAATATATAATTATAATCCTAATTTTATTGAAATCAAAGGCATTCAAAAACTTTTCCCGCCATTTATAACATTAAAATATATAATTATACTCTCAAGTTTACTTCATTTTCATCAAAATTATTTATCAACAACTTTAATTTGTGTACAATAATTAAAAATTATGGTTTATAATTACAACTATGAATTTAAAACAATGGAAACGGTTAACCTTCTAATATTTAGATTTTATCAAATCAACAAAAAGTTTTTAATCTTCCCCAATAAAATTTGGTCAAATTAATCAATAAAATTTGGTTAAATTAATAAAAAAGACAAATGAATATCTATACTTAGTAGTGTCAAGTGTGATTTGGTTAGAAGAAAATATAAATATGCTTTTTTTTCTTTCCTTTTTTTAAATTTTAATTGATTATATATATAAGGACTAGAAATTTGGAGTAGAATAAAATACAAAAAATGAATAGGGGTTAATTTGGAGTAAAAATTAAATTTTAGGGACTAGAATAAATTGGATTAAATTGTCAAAAATATAAATAAATATGGGGCAATTTTGACTAAAAATTAAATTGTAGGAACTAGAATAAACAAAAATATTATTAGACTAAATTACCAAAAATAGAAATTCCACTAATTTCCTCCAAAATTTTGGGTGACTTATTCCTCTAATTCCCGTCAAATTTTAGGTGGCTTTTATCCCTCCAAAGTTTTTAGACTAAAAGTAAATTAATCTCAAACCTAAAAAAATGGTGGCTTATTTCCCTCCAAAATTGTCTTTTTCCCTTTTTTATCAATTGTTTTTTTTTCAACCAATTGTTTTAGTTTAATTCAATTAGGCTCAATTTAGATTAATTTAATTGAAATTCCACATTTAGTTTTAGAAATATTTTAATTATGTCCGTAATTTATGCTTCTAGATTTTAGTTTAGTTCAATTAGATTCTAAGTTTAATGAGTTAATTCAATTCAAACATTATTATTATTATTATTATTATTATTATTATTATTATTATTATTATTATTATTATTATTATTATTATTATTATAACATATAATAAACTTTGATTAAATATAATTATACACAATTTTGATATGGATGTAAACATGTAATTGTACACAGGATAACATCAACATGAAAGTTAAAACTTTAATTTAGTTCAAACTTAGTAGTTCAACCTTGACAAATAATTTATATTGAATGAGTTACTAAGCATTGAATTATTTAATAAAATTTCAAACTTAGTAGTGTCCAATGAATATCTAAATCCAATCTTTCTTTTTTTTGATATTTTTAATTGATTATATATGTATATATAACAAAAATATTATTTAACACTTTAAATTGATTTAAAAAAATAATAGTTTACATTTATCGTCATTTTAAATTCATCAAATCATCAAATCCATCAAATCATAGGCTTCCTCAATTACATGTTAGGTAAATCAAGCCAGATCAATATTAGTTCAGATCAACAACAGGTCGAGTTCAAAACAAGTCATGTCAATTAACAGGTCGGGTTCAAAACAGGTCGGGTAAAATCAGATCTCGGGTCGATTCAGTCGGGTAATATCGGTTATCTGCCAGGTTAGTCTTGGGTTCGGGTTCGTTTCAGTCGGGTGCAGGTCGGGTTTCGGGTCCACAATAACAGGTTCAATTCGGGTTTGGGTCGTTCTCAGTCGGATGCAGGTCAGGTTCGGTTACTACAGTAACAGGTCCAACTCGGGTTTGAGTCAACAACAGTCGGTTATAGATCGGTTTCGGTTCATCGCATCCTCGGATCAAACTAGATTCTGACTTGAGCAGGTTTCAGTCGAATTTTCAAGTCGGGTCAGCTTGTTACATCCCTACTCGCTAAGAACAATGGGAACTGGAATAAATTTCGAGGTTTGAAAGTCGACTCCTATTCAGTTGGCAATGGCATAGCTAATTACTTTAAGCTATCCTAGTTCCTAACTACATGCACATTAACTTTTGAAATATTGAGTGAAATTTTCACTATAGCTTTCTCAATCTATTTTCTCACAAAAGAAAACTGGAGAAAGAGATCAATAACCATAGTCGACAAATGAAAATCAACCAATGGAACTTCACTCACAACTGTAATTCAGTCTCCCCCAAACTGGTGGCACAGACAGATACTTACAGCTCAAATACACTAAATTTATTAGTTTTACATAGACAGTGACACCAAAACATAAGAGCAATGGACTAAGGCCAAGCAAGTGCATTCATATGTTTTCCCACTCTTATCCTTTTTACCTAAAAATTATGCGAGATTGTGGATCCTCTAACCTCTTCATTTTGCAAAAAGGTTCAGAGTTGAAACAAAATATTGACACTTTGAGAATCCAAAAGCTTCACAAGGCTAACGATCTTATGTTTCGACAAAGACAGTTATTAAACAATAACTTATCCCAAAATCCAAGCATATTAGAATTTAGATAACTAATGCGGTAGAGATATATACCTGACACTTGGATCCATAATGGCAATGGCCATACTCCTCCCAAGTAGTCCTGCAAATCTCTGATTTGTAGAAACCAACACTTCCAGGAGAAGAAGAGGAACCGGATCGTACAATATTCATATCAGAAGCAACAAGAACTCCGTCCATGACGAGCACATCTTCCTCCACCACCTTCACTGGTGTCTTCTCGGACTGTGGCGAAATCGATGACCTGAAGCTGCCTTTTCCTGAGGAGCTGTTGTTGCCGCTACCGGACAGAGAATTAGAACACGTGTACTTGATGAGGTTCTCCGGTGATGAATAGTAGTTGGCGCGGCTTCTTGCTGGAATCATCACCTTTGGATTATTGCTGTTTAGGACGTTGAGTTTGTTGCTTTCCTTGTAGAATGAATCCATTGAGATTCAATTCCTGCATTATTGTCTTGATCGGTGATCAATAATCAGCAAAAACAAAATGTAGATTATTATGTAATACAAGGCTAATCTCATTGATCGGTTTCATTCATTTGTCTTTTTTAGAAATATTTTCAAGTTCAAATTCCCGCCAAAAGAGTAAATGATCTGTTTTCTGTTTTAAGCTACAAAGCGGAATGCGTCGATTGAATTGAATCATACTCTTCGATTAAATTCAATTTTCTTCACGAAAAAATAAATCAAAATATTTTGAAGGAAAATAATAAAGAAGGAGAAAAACTACGATCTCAAAACAGAGAAAAGAAAATGAGCAAAGTGAATAGGTGAAAGAACATTCTATAATACTTAAATCAAAATGAAATCAATGAATTGATCACAGATTCAAAAAAAAAACAAAGCAAATCAACCGATTCGATTTCAAAACAGAGAAAAGAAAATGAGCAAGGTGAAAAGATCAAAAGAACATTCTATAATACTGAAATCAAAATGATATCAATGATCACAGATTCAAAAAAGAAGAAGAAAAAGAAAACAAAGCAACTTTACTCAGCCTATTCGATTTCGAAATTATAAGCAGGAAAAGAATATATCAAACAAAAGAATCCGCATTATGAGAATCAAAAATGAAATTGAAAGAAGATTGAATGAATTACCTAAAAGAAGAAGATTACCGAGAAAATTCGGCAAAGATGAAAAAGGATTGATTAATCTTGAATGCGAAGCGCCAATTATATGGAGTGTTTTCTGACTCTCTTTTGTTTTTCAAACAAGAATTCCTCTCCAGTGTGAGCTGAGAATGAGTGCTCTGTTTCTCTTTATAGTTTATATAGTGTCTGGAGTTGGAAGAAAGAAGAGCGAAAAGCAGTGCCACTGGCCAAGTAGTGAAGTACAAAAATCATCCTATTTATGCTTTTAATCCCTGTATTATTGCACATTTGAAATTTAGTCCCTCTAATTTAAATTTTAAAATTTAAATTTCTTCTCTCCACTCTTTTGATTTAACTAGATTCTTCAATACATGTATATACGCATTTGTTTTTTTAATAATTACATTTATTTCATGTAAAAATAATTTAAATATATAAATATAAAAGATTTTAAAAGTTAAAAACTTCAAATTATGATTGAGTAATTGTATAATATTAATAGGTTTTATTATAAAATAAGTGTCTGCAGCGATATCTTTTTACGCTAAAAAAACGTGTGGGTTTTATTTTGTTTACCTTTATTTTGAAAATAATGTATTCCGTGAAATTTTATAAAACATGTGTTTTATTTAAAAATGGAGTCGCCACAAGCCACTCAAGGTGGACCGGACACCGTAAAAACCAGAGATTTCAAAATGTCGGGTTCGGGAATCGGTTACGGATGGGGAAGGATTAGCACCCCAACACCGCCCAAAATTGGTACTTTAATAATTATCGCTTTATTAATATTAGACTTTCCGGATTAAAGTGACGATTAAATTAAAATTTGGTTTTAAGTGCGAGTAGATTTTAAAGGCCCCGTTATCCGAGAGTAAACGCCCAACCACCATTACTACGCTTGATACTGGCCCCGTTTATGCTCGGATAAAAGGGTACCGCATTGACAATTTATATTCCAAATGTAACTTAAAACATGGCAAACATACAATGCGATAAAAATAAATACTAATAAAATACTAATCTAACACATAAAAAAACAAACTCAACATAAATAAAATACTACTCTAAAACATACAAACATGAATATTAATCTAACACGTAAAATATGATAATAATAACAATAATAATAATAAGGATGATAATAATAATAATAATGATGATGCATGGATTTATACTAATATACATAAAACAACATGGAAATAACAAATTAAGGACCAAAATGCACAAACATTAAATTACATGGCATGAGCTAAATTAATACGTACAAAACCATATGAAATTAAATATTAAGGACTAAACGCATTAAAATTAAATTAAATGGCAAAAATTAAGGGACTAAAATGCAATAATGTTAGAACTTAAAGAAATAAACACAAAATAACAAAAATAATATGCTAAAAATAAATAACAAAATATAGTGACCGAATTAAAATGAAATGGGAATTAAAAGATAAAATAAAGCACAAAAAAGGACGAGGAAAAGAGGAAAAACAAATTACAGGGACCAAAAGCGTGATTATACCCCGGACAAAAGTGAATACAGGGAAAGAAAGCATGGACCGACATGGTAATTTGACCATTAAAATTGCACGGATCCTTCCCAGGTTACGGGTCACCGCGCGGGTCAGACACCAAAACGGTGTCGTTTTGTTTGCACCGGTTTAAAACAAATTAAAAGATTTTTTCTTGTTTTGAAACATATTAGAACTAAAAAAACCCTAAGATTCTCTTGTTCTCTCCCTCCATTTTAACCTAGCGAGCAGCGCCGCTCACCTTCCCCGCTCGCGACGGTGCCGATGAAGGCCGATCATCGGCATTAACGCCTCACGACAAAGAGGGAAAGACGACAACTTTGGATCGACCGGTAAGTCTTTCGAAACCCTCTTTTTTATTTCGAATCGAAAATAAAAACAAAAAAAACTTTGATTTCAAAATAAAATAGAGTTCAAACAGATCTCTGATGTTTTACCTCTGAAATTTTTATTATTCTCAAAATTTTTGTGAATCTGAAACCCTTTACAATCCCCTTTTTTCTGAACCGAAAATCCCCATTTACTACTCTCTTTTTTTCAAACTGAAAAACCCCTCATTTACAATTTTTTCTGGGTTATATAACCCTCCAATCCCAATATAAAACTAGCAACTCCCATTTTAATATTCTGCAGATCTGGTGATAAGGAATGGCCGAATTTTTAGGGATTAGGGTATGGCCGGTTGAAGCATAGGGTATGGGTGAGGCAGTGTGTGGTTAGGTTTTAGGTTTGCGTGGCAGGGGAATAGGCGACAATGCCCCTATTTTTGCTATATTTATTTATTATTTTTTTGGTTAAATAGGGTAAATGATTCGAATATGATTTGGGGCCCGGACAAGAAATGGGTATTACAGCTGCCCCTCTTTGCTCATTGTTGTGTAGCAGGAATAGAGCAAAGACAAAAAGAATGATCATTTTTGTCCGGTCTAGTTGAACTTCTCTCCTTTTGACGTGTGTCTTCGTTCTTCTGTAGATCTTCTTTCTCTTTGATGAAGGTCTTCTTTCTTGTCTTGGTTGATCTACCTTGTCACTCTTGGGAAGCAAAATCTTAAAAATATGGGGTTGTCTGTTGGGGAAGCAAAATGAGTCCAACTTGCTACATTATTGATAATAAGCTAATAACTAAAGAGAGTTCGACCAGCTGCAACACCGACGAAGAGGCAGGGTCTACAAAATTCGATCCAGCTGCAACACTGACGACGAGGCAAGACCGATGGATGAAAGTCCCGATGTCTGATCCAGCTACAACTCTGACGAAGAGACAATACCAGAAAACTGACAACTTCTTTCTTTTTTCTTTTTCTTCTTTGTTTTCCTTTTCTTTTTACTTTTCTTGTCTACTTTTTTTTTATTTTGCTCTCTTTTTCTCCTTTTTTTCACTTCTTCTCTTTTTTCTCTCCTTTTTAGATACAACATTGATAAAACTTGAAAGTTGGTAAATTTTGACCAAGCTACAACACCGACGAAGAGGCATGGTCCAAAGTTAGTAATGTTGATCCAGCTACGACACCGACGAAGAGGCATGATCAAAAGTTAGTGAATTTGGTCTAGCTACAACATCGACGAAGAGGCAAGACCGAGAGTTAGTGAATTAGGTTCAGCTACAACACCGACGAAGAGGCAGAATCGAAAGTTAGATTTGACCAAGCTACAACACCGACGAAGAGGCAAGGTCTGAAGATTTGATCCAGCTACGACTCTGACGAATAGATTGGATCGGAAAGTTGTTCTTTTTGTGTGATCAAGCTACGACTCTGACGAAGAGGCATGATCGAAATTTGGTTGAAAGCTCATTTTGATTTTTTTTCTTTTTTCTCTCTCCCTTTTCTCTTTTTTTTAAGATACAACATTGATACAACTAGAAAGTTAGTAAATTTTGACCAAGCTACAACACCGACGAGGAGGCATGGCCTAAAGTTAGTAATGTTGATCAAGCTACAACACGACGAAGAGGCGAGATCAAGAGTTAGTGGATTTGGTCTAGCTACAACACCGACGAAGAGGCATGACCTAGAGTTAGTGAATTAGGTTCAGCTACAACACTGACGAAGAGGCATAACCGAAAGTTAGATTTGACCAAGCTACAACACCGACGAAGAGGCAAGGTCTGAAGATTTGATCCAGGTACGACTCCGGCGAAGAGGCATGATCATATGGTTTTCTTCTTCTCTTTTTTCGATCAAGCTACAACTCTGACGAAGAGGCATGATCAGACTTTGGAAAATTTGGTTCAACTGCAACACCAACGAAGAGGCAGAACCTTAAATTTATAAAGTTGGATCTATCCACACCATCAACGGAGGGGAAAATCGAATTTCAGCAACACGGATCTTACTATACCATCAACGGAGGAGCAAGATCGACAAATTATAACAACTTGATTTTTATTTTGATTTGATTTTTTTCTTTTTTTGGATTCTTTGATTTTTTTCCTTTTTCTTTTCTTCTTTTTAATTTTCTCTTTTTTTTGCATTTCTTTTTTTATTTTTTCTTGATTTTTTGATCTTTTTCTTGTAACTAAAAACAGATTCCAAGGAAAAGTTTGGTCTAGCTGCAACACCGTCGAAGAGGCAAGACCTGAAGAGGATTTGATCTGCTACACCACTAATGGAGAGACGAGATCAGCAAAATATGAGATCCACTACACCACCGACGGAGAGATAGGATTTGGAAACTTTGATCTGCAACACCGACAAAGACGAGATCTAGATAGTTTTTGATCACCACTGACGGAGGCATGATTTGCAAGATGTTGAATTGTTGACAGGGAGACAATGTCTGGAAAAATTTACGCTGCTTTTCTATCGACAGAGGGCAGGGTCTGAAAAGAATTTCTATTGGCAATAGTAGAAATCGGGAGAATGTTGACGTTCGTCACACCATCGTCGGAGGAATAAAGTCCTACAAAAGAAAAAACATTGGTAAGTAATTGTCAAAGATTTTGCCGCTGATACCTTTTATTTTGGGTGTTTCAGCATCCTCTTCGTGTTTGGCCTCCTTTAAGACTAGGGTTGGCCCTCTTGTCATTGCCCCCATGTTGAGGGTACTCGATCTTTTCCGTAGACCTGTTATGTACAAGCAAGATTGCATGAATGTATCTAATTTTATGTCTAAATGCATGTGTCTACCCTAAATGCATGGTGATTTTGGTGTATGCACTTAATCTAAATGTATGACGTATGCAAAAATGATTCCATGCAAGATAAATGCAACTACATGCATGAATGTGACATGATTTTTTTTATCCTCAAAACGATGCCCTTGACTCTTCACTGGTCCCGTCAGGATCTTGGTTTTTTCATGCGGCGGTGCCCCGACTTTGTCCTGGGTTCAATCAGCTTTCATCTGAGTGCATGCCCCAACATTTTGTTCGTTCTTATGCTATCGTCTGCAACTGCTCTTGAATTTGACACTTTGAGTGCGGATTCTGTTGCCCCCTAAGTTGGGTTCATAAATTATGTGTTGGTTCATGGCAGCTCATTACTATTATTATTTTGGATTAGGTGCAGTTTTGCAGACTATGGTAAAGGATGCAAAAGTTTAACTCGGTAATGAAGGTTGGACCTTGGCAAAGAATGGCCCCGGACTAAGACCTTGTTAGAGGCACAATATTTGTAAAAGATGTGGAGGGTGCTTTTGGACATGCCCCAAGATGAGGCTCTTGTAGAGGTTCTATAAGGTGTTAGGTCGACCAACTTCGTTGTATTTAATGGGGTAACCCGAGGACCGACTTTAAAATTTTCAAAATGTATGCATGTAAATGTGAGGTTCATGTCTTAGATGCGAAAATACTGATTCAAAAATGGTTATCGTGGCACAACTTCCGAACTCACGGGATTCATTTGCAACTTTGAATATTTCCTCGATAACTAGAGTACTAGATTTTCTCCCGATGATAATTTTTTAAATTGAAAACCAGTCGTGAATCAGCATTTCATACTGGTAAAATGCAAAAATTAAAGTGTTATGATATGACATGCAGTGAATGCCAAAATGAACAGATATGATGTGATCACAAAAATGGGTCAATTTGAAATTAAAATAATCAAATGAATAAATTGAAGTAAATAAGGTGAAAATGAAAGATTTCTGATCGGGCAAACCACTTGAAACAACACCTTCATGTAGTACAAATGTAATGATGTATGCAAAAAAGAAAGTAAAGCAAAAAAAGAAAACGAGTCAGTACCGAATAAAATAAATAAACAAATAAAATGGCAAATTAAATACGATAAACAAACAAAACAACCCTATTTACATCCCGTCTAAAACACCTAGGTTATCCGCATGGCTCTAAAAGGGTGGGTTTCTATATGTTCTCTACATGCAGTGTTGGTTCTACGAGGTACCCGAATTGTCCTTGCTGTCCTTTACTAAGAGTGGCAAGGCCCCCGATCATCACCCATTATAGGCTCCTTTCAACCGGGTTCAATTCAGGGGGAGCCATTCGCTTATGCCTGCACGAAGGAACGATATCCTTACGAAAGCATAAGGTACTCGAGCCCCGAAGGTACTTGCTAGGCCAACACAGAGGAACAATATCCTCACGAAAGCATTAGCGTTTTTCCCCCACTTAAAAGGACGGGTTTATATGCCAAATTTTAAATGTGTTAAAATAAACGCGCAATTATAACCGAATGTTACTTTAATAGTCACTTTAATCTAGAACTTTCGATATTAGTAAAGCGGTAATTATTTAAAAAAGCTCGACCCTCTTATTTTTTTGAAAAAACAAAAATGTCCCAGTGGAGTCGCCATCTGTAGCGATATCCTTTTACACTAAAAAACGTGTGGGTTTTATTTTGTTTAGCTTTATTTTGAAAATAATGTATTCCGTGGGATTTTATAAAACCCGTGTTTTATTTAAAAATGGAGTCGCCACCGGCCACTCAAGGTGGACCTGACACCGTAAAAACCAAAGATTTCAAAATGTCGGGTTCGAGAGTCGGTTATGGATGGGGAAGGATTAGCACCCCTACACCGCCCAAAATTGGTACTTTAATAATTACCGCTTTATTAATATTAAACTTTCCGGATTAAAGTGACGATTAAATTAAAACTTGGTTTTAAGTGCGAGTAGATTTTAAAGGCCCCGTTATCCGAGAGTAAACGCCCAACCACCATCACTACGCCTGATACTGGCCCCGTTTACGCTCGGATAAAAGGGTACCATATTGACAATTTATATTCCAAATGTAACTTAAAACATGGCAAACATACAATGCGATAAAATAAATACTAATAAAATACTAATCTAACACATAAAAAAACAAACTCAACATAAATAAAATACTACTCTAAAACATACAAACATGAATATTAATCTAACACATAAAATATGATAATAATAACAATAATAATAATAATGATAATAATGATAATGATAATAATAATAATAATAATAATAATAATAATAATAATAATAATGATGCATGGATGTATACTAATATACATAAAACAACATGGAAATAACAAATTAAGGACCAAAATGCACAAACATTAAATTACATGGCATGAGCTAAATTAATACGTACAAAACCATATGAAATTAAATATTAAGGACTAAACGCATTAAAATTAAATTAAATGGCAAAAATTAAGGGACTAAAATGCAACAATGTTAGAACTTAAAGAAATAAACACAAAATAACGAAAATAATATGCTAAAAATAAATAACAAAATATAGTGACCGAATTAAAATGAAATGGGAATTAAAAGCTAAAAAAGCACGAAAAAAGGACGAGGAAAAGAGGAAAAACAAATTACAGGGACCAAAAGCGTGATTATACCCCGGACAGAAGTGAATACGGGGAAAGAAAGCAGGGACCGATATGGTAATTTGACCATTAAAATTGCGCGGATCCTTCTCGGTTTACGGGTCACCGCGTGGGTTAGACACCAAAACGGTGTCGTTTTGTTTGCACCGGTTTAAAACAAATTAAAAGATTTTTTCTTGTTTTGAAACATATTAGAACTAAAAAAAACCCTAAGATTCTCTGGTTCTCTCCCTCCATTTTAACCCAGTGAGCAGCGTCGCTCACCTTCCCCGCTCGCGACGGCGCCGATGAAGGCCGATCATCGGCATTAACGGCTCACGACAAAGAGGGAAAGACGACAGCAACTCTGGATCGACCGGTAAGTCTTTCGAAACCCTCTTTTTTATTTCGAATCGAAAATAAAAAAAACTTTGATTTCAAATTAAAATAGAGTTCGAACAGATCTCTGATGTTTTACCTCTAAAACTTTTATTATTCCCGAAATTTTTGTGAATCTGAAACCCTTTACAATCCCCTTTTTCTAAACCAAAAATTCCTTTTTACTACTCTATTTTTTTCAAACTAAAAAACCCCTCATTTACAATTTTTTTCTGGGTTATATAACCCTTCAATCTCAATATAAAACTAACAACTCCCATTTTAATATTCTGCAGATCTGGTGATAGGGAATGGCCGAATTTTTGGGATTAGGGGTATGGCCGGTTGAAGCATAGGGTATGGGTGAGACAATGTATGGATAGGTTTTAGGTTTGGGTGGCAGGGGAATGGGCGGCAATGCCCCTATTTTTGCTATATTTATTTATTATTTTTTTTGTTAAATAGGGTAAATGATTCGAATATGATTTGGGGTCCGGACAAAAAATAGGTATTACAATGTCTAAATGATAACTATTTTTTGTTTTAAATGTCTACAATTTGTTGTGTTTAATATTTTATTTTGTTTAATTTTTAAGATTAATTTCTTAAAAATTATCATAAAATCATTGCTTTATACATACTCTAATTTTTAATTTAAAAATAGTTAAAAACACTAATTAACGAAAATTCCAATTTCTTAAAAAATTCACAAATGTCAAAATCATTAAATTCTTTACCATTCTCGAACACTACAACCGATGTCGTTGAGGCGAATGGAGTATTCTCTCTCATTTCGAACTTAGTTCGTCATTTGTCGGACTGTCACATTTGTCATTTGTGGCACCTATTTCACTTTCAAGATTGGACATTCAATTGACACGTTGGTCGACTTGATTTATGTAAGACTTAAAAGACGTATTTGTTTTGTTTTTTTTTTTTGTATTTTTATAAGATTATTATCCTATATACCGGTGGTGGAAAATAAAGTTTTCATAAGTAGTATTATTTAGGAGTTTAAGGTTTTAGTTTAGGGTCTAGAGGTTAGAGGTTTATGTGATAGGGTATAAAATTTATGGTTTATGGTTAAAATTTAGGGTTTATGGTTTAGAGTTTGAGGTTATAGTTTTAGAGTTTTGGGGTTAGAATTTTAAATGTTAGATTTTGGCTTGAAAATAAACAATCTTGTGTAAAAAAATTTATACCGGCAACGTATCAAATATTCACCTTTTTATAATTATATTTTATTTTAGAATTAAGATCAAATTGATAAATTTTGTAAATGTCGAGGGTTAAATTTGTTGATTTTATATAGAATTAGAACCAACTTAATAGAATGTGTAAACGCTAAATGTATTGTTATACCAATTAAAATAGAGGTCACACCATCTCATTAACTATTTAATTGAAAGGACCAAAAATGTTTTTTTAAAAGTTAAGTGATGAAATTGAAATCTTTTAAAATTTGGTGAACAAAATAAAAATATCTAAAATTGAGTAATCGCCCGTGTAATATACCTAACTTTTAATTGAATTGATATCGCCAGTTAAATTATAAAAGTAATTTGTTTAAGACTAACATTTCAAAATATTTCAAAATCATATTATAACATATTTTACTAGCACTCATCCATAAATCAGTTACCGATACAAATAACATAAAGAAATGTAACCAACGTTTATCGGAAAAAACAACCCCAAAGATATTTTATATATTTACGGTGAAAATTTTATTTTTTACAAGTGAGTCTAATTTAAGGTCTCGAGATTTAGTTTAGGATTTAGAGTTTAAACTTTATAATTTGTTGTTAAATTTTATAATTTAAAAGATAATATTTAAGATTTAAAGTTTAAAATTTTAAGGTTAAGATTTAAATTTTAACTTTTAAAGTAAATTAGACATACTTGTAAACTGACATACAATAATAACTCATGCTATTAAATTAAATTAGATTGGATTAAAGCCCAATGACAATTTTGACTTTCAAACTTCTCAAAAAAATATTTTATTTTTAAGTTTTTTTTCGTCTCGTTGAGTTTTGATACTTTTAATTTTTCGTCAAATTAAATCAATAGACAGAAAAAAAAATAACAAACATTTCTAGTTGTCAACTATTTTTTACAAATGTTAACGTCAATTATTGTCCTTTTGCATAAAAATGTAAAAGATATATATTTAAATTATTAAAAATCAAAATTAAAAAATATATGAAAAATGTAAATATGTAGTTATTAAAAATCTTGTTTTTCGTCAATTGATTTAATTTGACAAAATAAAAGGTTTAAGGGTCAAAATAGAAAGAAAAATAATTTAAGAGCTAAAATAAATTTTATGAAAAGTTTGAGAACAAAAAATATCATTAGACCTAGATTAAATTTCCAAATTCGAATGCATGTCCAACTCAAATCGAATTTCAATAATTATCTACTTTATTATCAGATAATACATAGTAGACTCCCATGAATTCCTCACCTTCAAATGTATAGGCAGCATGCCATTTTAAGTAAACAATTATGAGAGCTAAGTATACCCTTATGAATAACACCACAAACAATAGATGAATGGCAGAAACATAGGCATGGTCTAATTTACAACTTGAAAAAGATTATAGCAGTCATGCATCATTGGCCGATGCTGTAAACAATACTGTGACAATGATACAACTATTAATCAACGCAATACTATATATATACGGAGTCTCCCTACGAACCAAATCTTTTAAACAATTCCACAGCTGAAAAAATAAACATTACATCCCCAAACTAGGTTCCTTCATGTCACAGTAAATTTGGACTTCAAATGCCATCGATGGGGTTCTTCAGATCTCCATTAAGCAATGACATGAGACCTCCACCGTGGACCCTCCCCTCTGGGATCAAGAAGTCGAAGCTCTTGTTACCAATACCCCCAACAATGTCATTGCCATACCTGTTTATTCCTTCCTCTTGCTGCTCTGAACTCGGGAAACTTGTGTAAGAGGTTGAGGACTTCATGGACAGTGGAACCAATACCTGTGGAGGTATGAGTTGTTGCCTTGTCGTTGGCCTGTTTGGTGAATCGATGCAATCAGAAATGACACTATTCCCTGAGGATGAGTGGTTGTTGTTGAAGCTGCTTCCTGTGGTTGACGATGCCGATACAAGACCATGGAAAACTCCGGGTGCAATGAGCCCTCCCTTGCTTGCCTCCCTCTCTTGCAACATGCTGCTATGAGCTGCACACAGACCACTCCTGCCCCTTGCAAATTTCTCACATTTGCTTTCTCCCCAGGAGCATCTTTTGCCCCCACCATGAGCCTTACACAAATCTGTGCTTCCTTGGGCACTCTTGCCGCAATTCGCGATCTTGCATCGTTTCCCACCGCCATGCCTGACACAACAATCAGTGCGACCGCGTGCGCTCTTTGTACAGCCTGGCACTACACACCTCTTCCCACCACCATGAGCAACACAGAAATTGGTGCCTCCATGCACACTCTTGGGACATATGCCACCACCATTGTAGAGGCATCGCTTTCCCCCACCATGTCCTTTGCACAATAGTGTGCTCCCTTCAGCGCCTTTGGTACACCCAGTAAATATACAACGTTTTCCACCACCATGTGCCTTGCAAAACATGGTACTCCCCTGAGCACCCTTAGTACATGACGGGGACTGGCACCGACGCCCACCACCATGAGATATGCACAAACCACCTGTCCTTCAGCACTGCGTGTGCAACCTTCGACCTTACACCTTTTGCCCCCGCCATGTCTAATGCAAAGCCCAGATTTTCCTCGTGCGGCCTTTGTGCACCCTCCGGGGAACCCACATCGTTTGCCTCCACCATGTGCTATGCAAAAATCCGTCTTCCCCTCGGCACTTTTAGTGCAACCCAAGTGCTGGCACCTCCTCCCTCCACCATGAGCCTTACAGAAGACAGTACGGCTCTCAGCACCTTTATTACACCCGGCTTTTTGGCATCTTTGTCCACCTCCATGGCCAATACAAAGACCAGTTGCTCCTCTTGCACCTTTAAAGCAACCAGAAAACTTGCATTTCTTCGAATTGCTTGTTCGGTTATCTGAAGATGTCATAGTGGTGGTTTGCTCAGAGAGGGTGTCTACCGAGAAATTTGTCTGACTAGAGGGCTGACAACTTTGATGAGATTGATGACAAGGAGATTTAGCTCCAAACTGGAAAAGTTCATGTGTCTGCTGCACCAAAGTTTTCCCACTATCCACTCTTGGAGCCAAAAGGAGTGATGGCATATAGCCGCCAGATTTCTTGGCCGAAGTAGAACCCTCATCGACAACAGGTAGTGATTTGTTTGAAAGAGGCATACTAACGTCAGTTTCTGTCAAGAAAGAACATTCCAACAGATCCATACTTTCCGTAGTCCCTCCAGAAAGGCCAAGTTTTAGGATAGAGTTATCCTCAGGTGGCAAATCTGGTGTGAATGAAGCAGCAGATGATTTGTTCTTGTTGAGGCCAATACTGTAATAATCATCGCAGCATACACTTGGAGTTGGACCCAACCCCAGAACCAACCTGCAGCCGTCATCAGGTGCACTAGAAAGACCAACATGAAGATTGATTTGAGAACTTCCAAATTTTGCCTTGCTGATTCCTCCATAGCCAAGAAAGTTCAAGCATAAAGTGGTATCACCAAAATTTTCGTTTTTTGAGAGCTCAGACAAATGAGAAAACTGTACATTCTTATTCAAATCCATAGATGCAGAGAACTATATAACACTAAGGAAAAGGAGGCAGGCCAAACTTACAGAAAAAACTTTAATACATCCTACTGACTGGTATACATATCATTAGAAACTTAGGAAAAACAAGAAATTCCAACGGTATTCCTCCTCCGCTTACAAACCCTGATGTATCTGCTCGGTCCATTTTATCGAGTGCCTTTACAGCAGAGACTTGAACTATGTAAAGGCTTAGTAGTAGCCGATGTATCTGACAACGTTTCTACTATAAAACCCTTTTATAAGAACATTCGAAGTAGATGCAAACGGATATAAGGAATGTCTTGTGCTCCGGCTTCATTAACCCTGACAAGTAAAAAAAATTCAAGGAACACAATCAGGTCCAAATTAAAAGCCATCTAAGTACATTATACTTAAGTAATAACAATTTCAGCCGCATTGATTAGATATAAGATTTGATATAATAGATTCATTCTTAGAAGGCGAAATTCGGCGACCGGCAACACGGTTATCAATCACAATCCAATCCCTTGAGATTAGAAGTCAATATTCTCCTATACTCTGTGAAAGTTAATCTCAAATCCATATCATCTTTCAATAACTTAGATATGAACAAAGAAGACACTCATGTAGAACAAGAAACATAGAACAGGATGAAAAAAGAACAAAGTTAACAAAAACTTTTCAAACCATTGAAGTATATCACAAGAACAGCAGCCAAAATAAAAGAAACTTTCAGCTTAAACAGCAGATCTGAAACTATACAAATAACTTAACTGAAGTCCAAAAACAAATGGGAACACTCAAATACGACACGGAAATAAGAAGAAAAAGAAAAAGACTCTGGGATCCATGCAAAAAAAGCAATGAAAACTAGAGTAAGCTGCTCAAAAATAGATAAGTGAACTAAATAGTTTGTAAAAGAAAAGAAAAGAAAACCCGGATTAGTTTCAGTTCAGCCGCATAATTAACTTTCGATCAAGATTAAACTATGCATAAAGACCAAAACAAGGAAAATTCACCATATTTCCTTCTTTGAATGATTAATATACCCTCCAAGGCTCCAAAAAATACAAATAGAAATATATCCCGAGACTCTGAAACACGTAAGAAGTAAAGTTGCCCTCAAAAAATAACAAGTTAGACAATCAAACTGAGAGCTAAATCAATGGAATAATAGTAAGAAACAGTGAAGTAACCCCAGTAAATAAAACGATTAAACTTGAAGGTAACGAGAAGAAAATTGTAGATATACCGTGAAGAAATCCAAATTTAGAGCAAACTGAAGGATCTGAGACGCCGCTGGAGGCATGTTGAGAAAGCTGGAGAATCTTCAAAACAGAACAAAACGTGACAAGGAGAAGAAATGGAGAAAATAGAGAGGGAGGGGAAGATACTGAAACGGGGATCTGGCAATTAGTAATATGACGAAAAGGAACAAAAAAAATATAGTAATTAATATTAAAAAAACTTTGATACACAAGTATGTAAACTTTAATTTATATATGCGTTTTAATTTTAGGGATTAAAATTTTAGTTTAGGATTTAAAGTTTAAAGGTTTAGGTTGTAAGATTTAAAATTTAAAGTTAATGTTTAAAATTTAGTATATAGGGTTTATTCATTAATATAATGTAATATTAAAAAACAATTTGAAAACATTTAACGCACGGTAATAAATTTAGATATTGACTTTGATAAAAATAAATAAATTTAAATATTAATAATGAATTATATAAAGTTATTTATATTTTTATTTTTAGTTACATAATTTTTTAAGTTACTGTGACTAGTTAATTGGACATTAATTTAACTGAAAAACATAAAATAATACTTAAATTTTAACAATAATTATAATTGTGTTTTTTCTTCATATTTTTATGCAACTTTAAAATAAAACAATTAAAAAACACCGTATAAAATTTAAAAAAAACACCGTCTAAAATAAATTAAATATTCAAAGATAGGACACATTATCAATAAATAGAACTTTATCACTCTATTAAAATCATTTATTAAAAAATAATTTTATAAGTATATTTTCCATATTTTTTTCATTTTACCTATAACATAATTTAGTGCATATATGTGATGTGGACATGTGGTGTGTTAACAGAATTAATTTTTTATATTAGTTTTTAATAATAGTATAAAAACATCGTCTATAAATACATTCATTAACAATATCAAATATAAATATGTCTAAGCACTGTAATAAATAATTAAAGGGAAAATATTTTTTCTTTTTCAGAAAAAGGGAAATTGTTCTTGTAATTTTAATATTTAATGTATTAATTATTTAATTCAAATTAAATATTATAAAATATTATTATATTAATTCCTTATAATTGTTGGGATCTAAAATTATACTAAATATGATAATATGAATATTTTTAACTACGGTGAGTCTCGTATTTTTTTTTCTAATGAAAACAGAGTAATGTTTATGAGAAAATAAAATTTGTTGAAAAAACATTTAAATACCAGAAATAGCCTTGGGCAGTAAGGAAGCAACTGGTAGAGCCTCGGAGGACTCAAACACTCCCCGATTAAGACAATACATTCTTTTCGTTGAATACCGTATGATTATCTTTAAATCATTCAAAAAAATATTTTCCGCGAAAGCGACGTTGTCTTAAAAATCGAATTCTAGAGAGGTGAAGTTGCCCATTTGTATGTCTCACCTCGGCCTCGACGGCGGAAAGGTGGAGAACGAGTGGCCGAGGTGAAATGATTATCGTGGCGTGGCATTGTCACGTTCCAAACCGCCAAAATGTTTCAGCTTCCCGGCTTGGGCTGACGTAAAGATCGGCTTACTTCACCAGCTGTGCTAGACCATAATAGTTGATGTATAGAATATGTAAAATGCTTTTCTGTTCTTTTTCTGGCCACAATAAAAAAACATGTTTAAAGTGATAAACATTTTAAAATATAAAAATAATAAAATTATTCCTTTTGAAAATGCTTTTTCAAATTGCTGAGGTATATTTTATATTTTGTTTTTAAATTTTGATTAATAATTTGTGATTTTAATAATAAAAAATTCCCAATAAATTTAATACTTTGTTTAAATAAGGCTTATTATAAAAATAATTGTTTAAACTATACATCTTCCAAACTTTAGGTGCTTAAACTATTTTTAGTAAAAATATATGTCTAAAGCTTCAACCGTTATAATTTTAGGTGCATGCTAGTTATCCGTCGTTAAAAAGAATTCGTTAACCAATCAAAGCATAACATGTGATATTTTTTTAAATTAAAAACTTAAAACAAAAATTTTTCTACCCAAAATTTTCATTTTTTCAAAAAATTTCAAAACTCTCCAAATTTTACAAAATAATAACTAAATCCCTAAAATTTCTCAAACCCAACCCCAAAATCATCATCGTTTTCGCCGAGCCGGTGATCGCCCTTAAGCCCACCACTTTGATCGCCGAACCTAGTTGGTCATTCTCCGAAAAAGGTGTCTCCAAAAAAACAAACGGCGTGTCAGCCGAAATTCGAATGGCGAACGCGAATTTATATATTTGAACTATAAAATCAACTTTATATATCAATTTAAACCAATTTAATACATGAACTTGATGTTTTAATCCAAAATTTAGAATTTATTTTAATTGAAATCCGTTAGTTTTGTTGGATGATGATATATTCAAAATTACAATGAAAGTTTACAACCTAGTAAACAAAAACACTTAATCTAGACATATTCATATAACCAGTGAAGCAAAAAACTGGCGTCTCGAGATCATAATAGAGTCATACAAGGAAAAAGTAAAAACTCAACTCAAAGACTCGAGACAAAAGATAAATACAAACATCACCAAAGTTTGATGATGAAACGTAAACTATCAATAAAAAACATAAAATGCATATATACAATAAGACAGGTTGACAACACGGTTATTACCAAAATTCAATCGCGAACAAAAAAAGGTGATTGTGAGCGCGTATTCAAATTTAATTCGAGGGTCCAAGACATAGAGTTCAGTAGGAAAGCCAAAAGAGCATCGTCTTGATCAGTCGTGACGATGTCAAATCTAATCCTGATAGAAAACTAAATAAAAGAACGATCAAATGATCGATAAAAAAAGAAAAACATGCTAAAATATATAGAAAAATGTACCTAAAGGTAGAGTAAAGCGTACTATAATGACATATTTATTTATTGAAAACTAAAAAACAAAGAAAAATAAGACAAGATGAGAAATAAGAGAAGAAAGGAAACGATGGATACTTGCGATAAATCTAATTCAATATTTGAACTTAGTTTTCTACTTTCAAATTGACACGATAACTTACTTATGTGAAATATAAAATCAAGTTCAAATACCAATTTAAAAAAAATCAATTTTGATACTTAATTGGGTAAAAAAGGCATAAAGTCAAAAAATATACCTAACATTTGATTGAATAGTTATTTTGGTCCATGTTATTTTTTAAACTAATTTAACCTGCAATATTTTATTTTAAGTTAAATAATTTTTTATAAATAAAAATTATTAATTAACTGATAAAAATAATTTAATAATATTAAAAATAATAATTATATTCACATGAACTCACAGAATTCGATGGGACCACAAGCCCCATGGAAGGGCTACCAACGTCACATTTCACACTAAAGCAGGGTCGTTGAGCCGGCTGATCTCCGCTGGCTATTTTATCTTCATCCTCCGCTGCCTGCCAGTTCACCGCATCCAACTGAAACAGACTCTGTATACGTGTCCTCATCCTATTGGCGCACAAAACAATTATTGGGGATTCCCGGAATCCAATCTGTCCGTTGCATTTTTTTTATTATTTATTAAGTACTGCGTATTGAGATTTAAGATCCCTCCTTGCACTATAGTTTTGCCACGTTTGGGAATGCGCGCGTACGTTTCACGCTGTAGACTATTTTTTTTAATAATCTAAAAATAATTACAAGATAATATATGTTCATAAAATTTTTTAATTTTTTAAACACATACCTTATTGATAAAATAAATTAAAACCGGATCTTTTAAAATGAATATAATTATCTTTTTTTATTGGACCATTAATTGAGTTTATGCTATAGACTATTAATAAATAATTTTGATGTCTTTTTTATTGAAATTAATAAATTTGATCGATTCAATTTTAATAACAGGTGACGATGAAAATTAGTTCAATGTTTGTTTTTTTATAATTTATCCTTAACTTTTATTTTTAGGTATTTATAAAGAGTCATTACTTTTCAATGTTAATTAAAATATTAATTTTTAATGATATTGATGTGATGGTTCGCTTAATTGTCTACATTATATATTATGTTAATATAACACCATTTTTATTATACGTCGTGCGAATAAATAATTTAAACGTTATAAAATAAAAAAACATTTTAAAAATAAAAAATTACATATGAACCTTTAAAGTTTTAGTTTTTTTGTCAATATTTCTATTTGAAAATAATTATTGAGATTTTCTTCCAGAATTGATAGTCAAATTTAATTAAGGAAAATAAAAATTAAATGGACAAATATTATTTTATTGTTAGCAATTTTTATAAACAATTATAAAGTTTTACATTTATACTTTCGTGTGCCTCTCACATGTTGACAACTTTTTCATGTGTCATATGTGTTGGCCACCATCCAACTTCTAAAAATAATAAAAATTCTAAATTTTAATTATTTAATATATGAACTTATGGAGGGCACATTCTCATACTCAAACACTGTACTGTTTTTATATAGTTTTTTTAATGCGACGAAGTTAGGATTTAATTTTAAACAATATTTTTATTGTTAATATAGATATTATTATAGTAAATATTTTTTTATTTAATACTTTTAAATAATCTTTTTAATAAAATAACTAAAGTTAATGAGGTATTGACACAATCAATAAAGGTTAAGATCTTGTGTTACTGAATACTAGGTTTAAGTGTCATGATGATGTGTAAATCATATGTGAGTTTTTTAGTTAGTTCTAGTTTTTAATTGATAGTTTCCGAACTTGTAATGATTTAAAATAAAACAACAAAAACTCATCACTTAAAAATAAAAAACGAGATTTATAAATCTATATATAAATTATAGGATTATTATCCTATACATTGGCTATGAAAAATAAAGATTCTACAAGCGAGATTATTTAGGGGTTTTGGATTTTAGTTTAGAGGTTAAGGGTTTAGATTGTAGGATTTAAAATTTATGATATATGGTTAGAATTTAGGCTTTGTGGCTAGATTTTTAGGGATTTAAAGTTAGAAATTTAGATTTTAGATTTATGCTTGAAAATATGTATGCTTGTGTAAACTTTTTTTACACCAACGTATCAAATATTAATCCTAAATCATATACCACTTTATTTGTGATCATTCATTAAATAGTTTTTTATATAGAATATTTTTTTCATTCGCATCATAATTATGGTATAATTAATAATTTAATTTATAATCAAGCTTTAAAAAATTCATTTCAAACCTCATAGTTAGGATGGACAAAATTCGATTAAAAAAATTAAATTATTCAACTAGACTCATTTCGAAAAAAACAAAAAAAGTATGAGTTATATAAAATAAATTCGAATAATTAAAATTTTTTGTAATTAGTATATCATATTTCAAGTTCGAGTTGAGTCACTCAACTTTATTTGATATACGTATATCATATATGAAAAAATACATGTGTATTGTATATAGTTATATAAATCCGTTTAAAATGGAGCCAATTAGTATCACACCATTATAAATGCCTACAATTAAATTTGAACAAAAATTCGAACAACTTGACTCGAAAAAAATTCAAATAATTTTTGAATTATAAAATATGACTTGTCAATGCGATTAACTCAAAATATTTTACTCAACTCGATAGAATGTCCACCCCTACTCCAAGTGACCCAGTGGAAATGAGAATGTTATTATTCCTAAAAGACATTTGTTCAAACAGTTCGTCTGTAAGGTGCGTACGTTATTAAAAGACTAAAAAATGAACAAATACTATCATGAGATCACATTATATGTTAAAACCATTTATAAAATATTTATTTAGATATTAATTAATTAAATAATATTTACAATTATAGATATGGTGTATTATTTTTAATAGCAACTACAACGCAGAGAATATGATTTGTATCCTACAGTGATTGACCTTTGGGTGGAGTTTAGAGGTTAAAGAAAAGACAAAAGAAAAAACAAAGGACAGAGAAGATTATTACAAGTGGGGATTGAGAAAGAGAGCGTGAGACGCAACTGTGGCTGAAAGATGTTTAGCAAATCAAAAGTGTGACGCCCAAACAACGCCACGGAGCCCACTTAAGAAAATCTCCGTTGCTATCAATTACTTTTCCCGGTTATTATCAGGCAAAATCAAGTACATGGAGCGAACAATCACTGCTGCCTTTTTACTGGCTCCTGTTTTGTCAAACTAGACTTGGTTTTACGATGCACTGTTATCAGAGGGCAAAGCAATTCGATAATAACACGTGTCGCATTAGAGTGAAGGATTTGATCTTCTTAGATGGGGCAATCGGCTCGTTCAGTTCGGATTTCGTTATGTTCAAGTTCGATTCAGGTCAAATTACGTTTAATTCGGATCTAGATTGGGTATGTGCGATTTCGGATTAATTGATTTTTTAGGTCATGTCAATATCAGATCAGTTAGTTTTCTATTCATGCCTATGTCAGTTCAAATGATTTTTGGGGTCGATTTTTGGTTTGGGTCAATATCAGATATGTCAGTTTTTATTTTAGCCAATATTTAAATATTTAGGTATATTCAAGTTGAGTTGGGTATGTATTCAATCGAATATTTATAGATCTATTGATATATTCGCTTGAAAATGTATTTTTTGTTTGTCAATCTTATTATTTGGCTCAATTTCAACTCTTAGTTGTCCAATGTTTCGAATTCTCAACAATCATTAAGAGATGTTAATTTGATACAAACTCAAACTATAAGGTTTGTTAAAGTTTATAACTTGATTTTCGTATTGTGTTCATTATCGAGTTTCAACTGATTGTTTTATATTTTTTAAAATAAAGTTTTGAATAATTTCTAAGACTGAAAAAATTAATTTTATGGAATTAGACAATTTGGAAATTATTTAATAAAATATAATTTATCATATTTATTTATAGATTAAAATCAATTTAAATATGTTTTAATTGTTTGAGATGTAATTAATATCATAAATTAAATAAAATACTAAACCAAATAAACGATTAAAAGTAAAAAATAAAGTTATAAATATGAAAGTTGTCGTAAAATAGAGTAAGTAACTTTATTTTATAACCAATTAATCATTCATATCAAATGTTTTTAAATAAAAAAATCATCGAATTAGATATGAAGATTTTTTTAAAAGAGAAAATCTATATTAAATCTAGGGGTGTGCAAAATTGTGTTCGGTTAACCGTTAACAAATTATTGCGGATAACCAGTAAATTTGGGTTGCACAATTCTCAACCCTAAACCGCAACCATTAAATCGGTTAACTGGTTGACCGAAATATACTGTTCGATTCGGTCGGATATTTTTTTTTACTTTTTTTATTAAAAATATAAAATTTAACAACATAGTCAAAGAAAATATATCTTTCAAAATTTTGACGCAAAATGCCAATATCTTCTCAATACTAGAACAAATTCAATAAAAACATAATTGTAGTACATGCAAAAACTATACCTAATAACATAAAAATCGGGTAAACTACATAAATGGTCACCGAACTTTTAGGGCATATTCATTTTGGTCACCGTACTTTTAAAATATTCGATAAGTTCACCCAACTTTTAATTCAATTTCAATATAGTCACCGAACTTTTAGGGCAGATTCATTTTGGTCACTGTACCTTTAAAATATTCGATAAGGTCACCAAACTTTTAGTTCAATTTCAATATAGTCACCGAACTTTTAGTTCACTTTCAATATGGCCCCTCCCGTTACCTTCCGTTAAAAGATGACGTTAGTTTTCGTTTTTCTTAATAAAAAATGGGTAAACTACACCAATCATCACTCAACATTCTTCTCACTCCTATTTTGGTCACTAGAGTTAAAAAAATTCAATTTAATAACTTAACTTTCGAATTGTTCATATTTTAGCCACTCTCAAATGACATTTTTATACAAATAGAAAAATTCGATTAATCCTTAAAAGATTTATTTTGGTTAAATGGTAAATTTAGATTATTCAATTCTCGATCTTATATTGTATTAATTAAATTAAATAATTGATTAACTAGTTAACTGAAATATTTGATTCTGTAAATGATTTTTTATTTTGTTAATTAAAATATCAAATATGATAATATGGTAAATTTAATAAATTTCCGATTGTGATAAAAAGTGTAAAAACAACTAGAAAGTCAAAATTTAAAAGTTTACACCTATTAATTCTACCCAGAGCCAAAACTTTAAAAAAATCATAAGGGTATCAAAATCATTAGACTATAAGATATTGTAATGCATAAAATTTAGAAATATTATATATACTAGATCAGATCAGTTAATCAATTTTGCTTAAAACTGTGAACCGTAATCGAATTGAAATAATTTATTTTAAAAATCTGTACCGAAATCGGGTTCAATTAATCCTTAAAATTATTTTGGTTAATTGCTAAATTCAAATTATTCAATTCTCAATCTTATATTGTACCAATTAAATCAGATAATTGATTGACCGGTTAATTGGAATATTTGATTCGAGTAATAATTTTTTTACTTTGTTTATTAAAATATCAAATATGGTAATATGGTAAATTTAATAAGCAAAGTAAAAAAATTATTACCCGAATTTTTTTAAGGATTAATCGAATTTTTCTATTTGTATAACCATGGCATTTGAGAGTGACCAAAATATGAATGATTCGAAAGTTAAGTTATTAAATTGAATTTTTTTAACTCTAGTAACCAAAATAGGAGTGAGAAGAATGTTGAGTGATGATTGGTGTAGTTTACCCAGTTTTTTTATTAATGAAAAACAAAAAATAACGTCAGCTTTTAATGGAAGGTAACGGGAATGACCATATTGAAAGTGAACTAAAAGTTTGATGACTATATTGAAATTGAACTAAAAGTTTGATGACCTTATCGAATATTTTAAAAGTATGGTGACCAAAATAAATCTGCCCTAAAAGTTCGATGACTACATTGAAATCAAACTAAAAGTTGGGTGACCTTATCAAAATATTTTAAAAGTATGGTGACCAAAATAAATCTACCATAAAAGTTCGGTGACCATTTATGTAGTTTACCCTTAATAAAATTAAAACAAAAATTTAAATACTATAAAAAAATCAAAAATAGGTTCAAAGGGTAATAAAACTATTATGGAAATAAATTACCTTTAATCCCAAAATTTGGTACAAATCAATATTTATAAATTGTCTTAACGTCTAAATTTACAAGTTAGTGTAAGATTTAAATTATTACCATTTGTAATGTGGATTCATTTTAAAAATCACACCTAAAGGAGAATAAATATAATTGTATAAATATCGGGCGCTAACCCGTTTATCATATATTATAGACTGATCGGTTTGATTTATATGTTTTTCAAAATTAAACTATAAAAAGGCATTAAAGAACAAATTTATTAGAAAATTAATGCTTACCACGTTATTTTAAGCTAATTGTTATTAACCTAATTAAAAAATTAAGTAGTCTAGATGAATTTTACTTACAAGGTTCAAATTTGATTAACTGTTAATTTATTTAAGGAAATTAAGCCTGCGGTGAAAAGGCAACTAAACTATACTAAGGGCCTTTACTAAAAGGTTTCTAAAATTAAATTAAGGCCTAAATTAAAAGAACTTAATCTTAAAGTTTTAAACTAGTCTTAGAACATAACTAAAAGATGCTATCATTTTAAGGTTTTTAAGGAAATTAAATTAACGGGTAATGTAAAATGAAATAAACAACATAAAATTAAATTGCAAACTTAAATATGCACTAAAATTAAAAGAATATTAAACAAAAGGGATAAACAAATATTTTTAAAATGTGCATCATTCTCTAGATTGGATCAACACTTGATATGAACCGAATTTACAAGAAGGTATGAAACCGAAATAATATATAAAATAAGACACGCAATACTTAAAAAAAATTATAGGGATTACAAATTAAGATCAAAATATGATATATAGAAAGGCTTAATTAAAAAATTTATGGGTCAAATTGAAATAAAAGGACCAAATTGAACGGTTTGAAAAGTGGGTGGCTGGCGGAGCGAAAAGGAATAGGCCAGAGGGATTTAATGAATGCAATTAACCCATTTTATTTTAAGACACGTGGGTATAAAACACATTTTCATAAACACCCATCACTCCTTCCCTTTTCTAAAAATAAATCAAAACACATTCTTCATTTTCTCTGAAGGTGTTCTTCATGAAGAACACGACGAACGTTCGTCGTGCAGCCTCATTTTATCGGTGATAGAATCTAAATTTTTTTTATTCTTTTTTAAACCACATGTTAGGATAATCAATCAACACCGAAAGTGGCCAAGAGAGGGGGTGAATTGGCAATTTAAAATTTTTTGGAAGCAAATGGAAAATGATAGACAATGAGACACAATGATTTATAGTGGTTCAACCTTCTAACAAGGTCTACATCCACTACTTTAGCTTCCTACTAAGGATTCCAAATTCACTATGAAATCTTCCCCTTTTCTAGGCTAAGGAGGCAACCGTTACAAAGGATTAAAGCTTTCTACCCAAAGCTTGATCAAGATTCACTCTTGTACAAGGAAGAAAATGGCAAAAAGAAAATGACCTCACAAGGTAAATATTTGCCCAAAATTACAAGAACACTCAACCCCAAACTTGAAATAAAAGATTACAATGAATAACACAAGTTGGGTACAAAGATTTGACTCTAAGAACACAAAGGTTGGATTATTGCTTGAGTACATGAATGTTGTTCAATCTAGGTTCATTAGTTGTTGCTGTAGCATTGGAGACTTGTATTTATACCCCCTTATATAATTCTAGCCGTTTGGGTGGTTGAGGTCATCAATAGAGCTGTTGGGGACCATCTTTTCCGCAATAAATGTTGTTTGGTGAAGGCCCGTACCAGTACACGAAGGCCCGTATCGATACCTATTACAACAAAAATATAGCCGTTGTACAAGTCGTATCGATACGCGGTAGGCCTTATTGAAACGATCATAGTGTTAAAATAGGGGTGTATCAAAACAGCAAGGCCGTATCGGTATAGATTTTGCTCATTGGAATCTTGGGTGAAAAAACGTATCGATACGCATAGGGGCATATCGGTTCGAGTTAACCGAAATTTAAAGTTTGAAGATTCCAATAACTGACAAGCAAAGGTTGAAAAATTTAATGCAATGATCTTTGAAGATATTGACAAACCATATCGGTACGGGGTTAACCGTATTGATACGTATTGAAATTTCTTTAAATCCAAATTTCAAACCGTATCAAAACATAGTGTACCGTATCGGTACGAGTGTAAATCTCTTAAACCCATATTTCAAACCGTATTGAAATGGGTGTTATCTGTATCGAAACGCTACTCTTAAAATGTTTACCCAGATGATGGCCATATCGAAATGGGCTAAGCCGTATCGGCACGCATTGCAAAAAAAATTCTAGTAGCTAAAAACCGTATCAAAACACCAAGGGGTGTATCGATACGCCTGGGTGTATTTGTGTATTTTTGGCTTGAAACACTTAGGAAATTTTTGGGTTTAAGTTTATAACTTTGGAAAACTTTTTCTTGTCATTTTGTGAGACTTTTGAATACTTAAAAATTTATTTTCCTTTAGTCCTTAAACAATTTGTTATATCAAAATCAAACATAGGTTTTACAATCTCCCCTTTTTGATATAACAAAACCAAAGTGAAAAATTTTAAGTATTAGAAAACTCCCCCTTAATTTAAGGCTATAAAAATTTGGCTCTTTAAAACTTCTCCCCCTTTTTGTTAGATCAAAATCAAAGTAATAGGGATAAGATAAGAGAACAATAACAACTCCAAGCAATTAAATAAGCAACATAAGCATTTAACTTTAAATAATAGTTCAAGCAACAAAGTTCAATCCAACTCAAAGCCTAAAAGCATAAATCAAATAAAAACAAAGCGTAGGAGTTCATAAAGACATAAAATAAAGGTGCATAACTGAAATCCTAATATGATATGCCATGAGATGCAAGATGCCTAAGAGTCCTTGCCATCGTCTCCATCGTCTTCATCTTCTTCATCCTCATCAACATTGGTGGCTGGAGGTCCATGAGATTGACGCCATTCATCGTGAAAGACGTTAAGAGTGATGTCCATAGATTTTTGGCAATTTTCAACAGTCGCTACGCTTTCCTCCAAGGATGTAAAGCGTGTGTCAAAAGCGGCAAACCCAGAATCCATGGTTGATTGCAAAGAAGCAATATTGGTGTTCAAATTTGTGAATTGCCCATTTAGGTATGTCATGAGAGCCCCAAGATTTGGTTGGGCATCCGGAGCTTCTTGAGGAGCTTCCACCGGTTCGGGCTGAACACCTCTTAGAAGATCGGTGTTACAGACCCATTCTCCATTGAAATAGGTGAACTTGGTACGACGGAGAGAACGCTCATCGATTGGATCCGTGAGAGGTTCCGAAAGATCATATGAACAATCAATACCCATCTTATGGAAGATAAAGCTCAAAGGCGTACCGTATGTGAAAGATGTAACCAAGGTGGTGTGGCGATGTTGAACAAGGAATGAGATCTCATGAAACATAATCTGAGCAAGGTTGGGCCGCCGCTTCTCACGAAAGCATCGAAGCCAAAAATTATCAGGTTGGCGGATGGTAGTGTATTTTCCACCGGATGGACGAAACCACCAAGTGATCATGAGATGCAAGATACGGTCACGGGCATTAAGAACGGTCACCAAACCACTAAGGACATGTTCTAACGCACCCTCATCATCTATTCCCGTATCCTCAAGACCCAAAAAGTTTGCTACTACACTTGAATCAATTAGAAATTTCTTACCCATTAAGTATGATTCAACCGCAACAACTAAAGTTTTCTTTTCATTAAAATACACCGGTCATTGGAATAGAAGATTAAAACAAGATTTCGGTATAAAATCTTGGGTATACTTAAAAAGGCCATGAATTTCCATTCGTGCATTGAAGAAAGATATTCGAATTTAAACCTTTCAGATGATAAAAATAGGATTGAAGTAACACGATCGAGGTAAATTTTGTAACTTTGAAATTCTTTAAAATATTCCATGGCATCGGGATATTGAGGTTCATTAAAACAGTTTTGATAAATGTGGGTAAGATTTGGTCTATTACCAACATGATCGGGAAGAGGATGTAGAGAACGTGAACTAGAGGCAATGTCCTTTCGTGCTATTTTCTTAGGGGCCATAATCTGAAAACAAAATCAAACCAAAAACGATGTATGTATAAATCAACACATTCGATCCAAAAATTAAACCATTAATCAAGGTATTGCCAAAAAGCTATACAATATATTTTAAAAATATATACAAGTGTAAAAAGAATTTTTGGTAAAGAAAAACTTGAAAACAGTGTCAAAAATTATACGATATAATTTTATATTCGAATAAAAAAAATTAGATTTGAAAAAGTTTTTACAAACATATTGAAAACAATACAAAATAGGGTCTAAATCTATGATTATAGTACAAAAATAGTGTATATATATGTACGAAAATTAAAAAGAAAAAAGTTAGGGTTTATACCTTGAAGTTGAGATTAAGGATGAATGAAGTGATTTAGATGCACAAACTTGATGATTGTAGCTTGAGTTTGATGTAAAAACTAAAATCCCTCAAGAATTTTAAAGATTGATGTGAGAAAAAGTGAGGGATTTAGAGGATTTTATAAAGGATTTTCGGCTAGGGTTTTGAAAGAAAAAGGTAGATGTGTTTTATTTGAAGTTGGAAAGCTTTTAATGCCCTTTAAACAGCCCAACGTGAACGTGTATCGATACACCAACGTGGCGTATCGAACCCAGTACCAAAATGCTTATGATGCCGTTTCGATTCGCTATACGTACCGGTACAGGTATATCTATATCGAAACGATTGTAAACGACCCGTATCGATACGAGGATCACCGTATCGATACGCTTGTGCCAGAAATGTTAATTTTGGATGCAGGTTGCTCAGAAATTCGATTTTAATCGAATTAAAATGCATGTGAATGATATGAGAGCACTATGTATGAGCATAAAAAGATACATACTCCCCCTAGCAACAAGCATATATGTGTATAGGAGCAAAATCACAAAAGCAATCAACCAAACAAATTTAAGCATATTTTTAAGACCAAAAGAGGCTCTAAGGGTCAAGGGAGGTTGGTTAAACCTAACTCTCTCCTAAGAGACCCAAAACGCTCTTTGTCTAATGGTTTGATAAAAATATCCGCTAATTGGTTCAAGGTTTCTACATATTTTAGAACTACATCATTTTTCAAGACACGATCTCTAATGAAATGATGTCTTATTTCTATGTGTTTGGTTCTAGAATGTTGGATGTGATTCTTAGTGAGACAAATTGCACTAGTGTTGCCACATCTAATGGGGATGGTGCCTACATCAATTCCATAATCTAAGAGTTGTTACTTCATCCAAAGGACTTGAGCACAACAACTCCCTATGGATATGTATTCGGCTTCGGTGGTAGATAATGCTAGACTATTTTACTTCTTAGAAAACCATGATATGAGTATACTACCTAGGAATTGACATGTGTCGAATGTGCTCTTTCTATCTATCTTATAACCCCCATAATCTACATCCGATAAGGCATGTAGGTTAAAGGAAGACTCTATAGGATACCAAAGACCTAAACAATGTGTATATCTAAGGTACCTAAAGATTCTCTTAATGGCTATAAGATGTGATTCTCTAGGACTAGCTTGAAATCTAGCACACAAGCAAACACTAAATATAATGACGGGTCTATTTGCGGTAAGATAAAGAAAAGATCCAATCATAGAGCGATAAAGCTTTAAATCTACATACTTACCTCCTTCATCTTTGTCAAGCTTTGTGGAAGAGCTCATTGGGGTGGTTTGAGGTTTCACATTCTCCAAGCCAAACTTCTTGAGCATGTCCTTGATGTACTTAGCTAGATTGGTGAAGATGCCGTCATTCATTTGCTTAATTTAGAGCCTCAAGAATAATGAGAGCTCCCCCAGCATGCTCATCTCAAATTCACCTTGCATCAACTTAGCAAAATCTTGGCAAAACATTTCATTAGTAGAACCAAAAATTATATCATCAACATATATTTGAACTATTAATATGTCTTTGCCAATTCTTTTAATGAAGAGTGTAGTATCCACCTTTCCTTTATTAAAACCTTTGCCAATTAAAAAATTTGATAATCTCTCATACCAAGCTCTAGAAGCTTGTTCCAAACCATATAAAGCTTTTGAAAGTTTAAAAACATGGTTTGGGTGATTTGAATCTTCAAAACCGGGTGGTTGTTCTACATACACTTCTTCATTAATAAAACCATTTAAAAATGCACTTTTTACGTCCATTTGAAAAGGCTTAAATTCATGATAACATACAAATGCTAGTAGCATTCTAATGGCTTCCATTCTTGCTCCGAGTGCATAGGTTTCATCAAAATCGATTCCTTCTTCTTGAGTGTAACCTTGAGCAACAAGTCTAGCCTTGTTTCTCACTATGTTACCACTCTCATCTAGTTTATTTCTATAAACTCATTTAGTTTATATAGTAGATTTATTACTAGGCCTATCAACTAATGTCCAAACTTGACTTCTCTCAAATTGATTTAATTCCTCTTACATGGCTATTATCCAATAATCATCATTTAATGCTTCTTTAACATTCTTAGGCTCTATGCATGAGATAAATGCTACATTACATGCATTTTTAAGAGAAAGTCTAGTGGTTACCCCATTGGATGGATCACCCAAAATCTCACCACCTTTGACATAGTTGTACTCTCTTGGGTAGCTCACTTTCTTTTCCTCTAGATTCATGTCTCTCAAGGCTTCTAGAGGTGGATCTTGTACTTCTTCCTCTTTGGTTGGAACTTCATCCACCTTTGATGTTTGTCCACCATTATTGGCTTCAAAAATCCCTACATCATCATCATCACAAAAATCCTTCCTCAGAAGAAGGTTATCATCGAAAATCACATGAATAGACTCTTCAACAACTAAGGTTCTTTTCTTAAATACACGATAAGCTTTAGAGTTTAAAGAATAACCTAGAAAAATAGCTTCATTACTTTTAGCATCAAATTTGCCTAGATTATCTTTTTCATTGTTTAAAACAAAACATTTACAACCAAATGGATGAAAATAGTTAATGTTAGGCTTTTTAGATTTTAAAATCTCATAAGGAGTTTTATTCAAAATAGGCCTAATCATTACTCTATTTATGATATAACAAGCCATATTAGTGGCTTCCGCCCAAAAGTATTTTGGCAAATTGTTTTCACAAAGCATGGTTCTAGCCATTTCCTCTAAAGTTCTATTTTTCCTTTTAACAACCCCATTTTGTTGAGGTGTTCTAGGGGCTGAAAAATTATGGCTAATACCATTTGAGTTACAAAAATCCTCAAAACCTAGATTTTGAAATTAGGTGCCATGATCACTTCGAATGTGAGAAATGTTTTGACCAAGGTCATTTTGAGTAATTTTTTAAAATGTGATGAATTTTTCTAAAGCCTCATCTTTGGTACTTAAAAATAAAACCCATGTGTATCTAGAGTAATCATCAACTAAAACATATGCATATGATTTTCCACCCAAGCTAGTAGTTCTAATAGGACCAAAGAGATCCATATGGATCAATTATAAAACTCTACTAGTTGAAACATCATTAATAGGTTTGAAAGAAGCTCTTTTATGTTTGTCTTTTGCACAAGCATCACAAATTTTATCATTTAAAAACTTTATTTTAGGCAAACCTCAAACTAGATCTTTTGAAACCAATTTTTCCAAAACACTCATGCTTGCATGCCCTAATTTTCTATGCCATAACCATGAATCATGCTCATCATTTGCAACAAAACATGCATGAAAAATGTGTATGTCATCTAGATGCACCATGTATATGTTTCCTATACGATGACCCACCAATTTTATTTGTTTCAATGTTTAAAATTTTGCAACCATTAGAATCAAAAACAACATTGAAACCTTTGTCACAAAATTGACTAATGCTTAAAAGATTATGTTTAAGACCATTGACATATAGAACATTTTCAATAAGTACGGAGGAGTGATTACTGATGGAACCTATTCTTTCAACTTGACATTTGGAGTTGTCACCAAATGTCACCAATCATCCTCTTTTTAGTTCAAGTTCCACAAATCTACTCTTGTCGCCGGTCATATGTCTTGAACATCCACTATCAATGCTCCCCCTACAAACAAAGATTAATTCTTGATTTTTGGTACCCAAATCATTTTGGGTCCATGAGTATTAGCTCCCAAATACTTGGTTCCCTTGGGAATCCAATGTGCAATATCCTTAAGATTGTTAGAAGTGACAAGTTCCTTAGGAACCCAAACACTTCTAATTCTCTTAGCTTTAGAGGTCCTTTGGAAGCCTCTTTGTTTGTGGTTGCCAAAGTTCCTTTTAACATAGTTGGGTTTTGAAGATTGTCCTTTTTCAAAATTTGATTTCCCAACATTGTTTAAGGAAGCTTTGAGATCATTTACCTCATTGAGGTAATGATCTTTCAATTCGGAAAAAGGTTATTTAAATCAACATTTTCTTGTTCAAAATACTTTTGATTATCTATTAAATCACTAACCTTTTTTTTTAGTTCTGAATTGGTTTTAGATAAGGAATCATTTTGGTTTTTCAAATCAATGATAGTTTTCTTATTTTTCAAAACGGATTCCTTATACTTCTCAACCAATTCGTCATAAGCCTCTTGTAACTCATTATAATCATCAAATAAATCATCATATGTAAAATCATTTAATGAGCTAGAGGTTACCTTTGGATCATTCTCAAAAGACATGAGACAAAAATTTGCAACTTCGTGCTCCTCATCACTTGAAGACTCTTCATCGCACCAAATGGCTACATGGGCCTTGTACTTATTTTTCTTCTCGAAGCCCTTCTTCTTGAGTTACGGGCAATCGACTTTGATGTGCCCCGGCTTCTTGCATTCGTAGAACACAATTGGATCATTCTCTTCTTCTTTGTTCTTGTTTTAGAGATCCCTTATACGGTTGAATTTCCTTCTTCGGTTGAATCTTATGAGGCGAGTGAATTGTTTGGCTATCATAGCCAATTCTTCATCTTCCTCTTCACTCGAATCACTCTCTTATTGTAAAGCTTTGAGAGCGATTCCCATCTTTTTTTTCTTTATTTCTTTCTTCTCGATCTTTATTTTCTCCTTATTCTTTTCTTCCTCTATTCATTTCTTCATTATCTAATGAGTTAGGAGAGAACCCACAAGAGCATCGAGCTTCAAGGTCTTTGCCTCGATGATGGCCGTCCTCTTCCCATTCCATGACTTGGAGAAGAGAATATAAGAGCTTCCGAACAAGCTTGTCTTCAGGAATAACTTCTCCGAATCCCTTAAGACAATTTACGATGACAAAAAAGTGATCGAACATCTTGGTGTCACTCTTATCTGGTTCCATCTTGAAATTTTCGTAGCTTAGATTGAGGAGTCCAATCTTGGTCTCCTTAACATCGTTGGTACCTTCATAGGTGGTCTCTAGCTTGTCTCACACCTCTTTTGCCCTCGTACATGAGAACATCTTCACGTATTCGTCGGGTTTAAGTACACAAAAGAGCATGTACAAGGCCTTATCATTTATTTGTAACTTCTTTCTTTCTTCATCCGTCATTTCATGCTTGGCCTTGTAAACTTGTCTCTTCTTCTTGCTTCATTGGAATTGATGGTCCGTCTTCGATTACATCTCAAAAGAGATAATCGTTGGATTTGATAAACAACCTTATTCGGTTCTTCCAATATGGATAGTTGTCTCTATTAAAGAATGGAGGTCTAGTGATGGATTGAGACTCGTATATGTTGCCAGAAATAGAAGCCATGGCTGATATGTCAGTTGATTGAATCACCTTGTAGGATCGGCTCAACGGTTGTTAAACCTTCGGTTGAGTGTGGCTCTAATACCAATTGTTGAGATGATCAATCAATGTCGATGTTGGCCAAGATGGGGTGAATTGGTTGTTTTAAAAAATTTAGAAGCAAATCTAAAAGATAAGCAATGAGACACAATGATTTATAGTGGTTCAAGCTTCTAACAAGCTCTACGTCCACTACCTTAGCTTCCTACTAAGGATTTTCAACCAATTTCACTATGAAATTCTTCCCCTTTTCTAGGTTAATGAGGCAACCGTTATAACCGATCAAAGCTTTCTACCCAAAGCTTGATCAAAGATCACTCTTTTACAAGAAAAAAATGGCAAAAAGAAAATGACCTCACAAGGTATATATTTGCCCAAAATTACAAGAACACTCAACCCCAAACTTGAAATAAAATATTACAATGAAGAACACAAGTTGGGTATAAAGATTTGACTCGAAGAGCACAAGGGTTGGATTATTGCTTAAGTACTTGAATATTGTTCAATCTAGGTTCATTAGTTGTTGCTGTAGCATTGGAGACTTGTATTTATACCCCATATTGAATTCTAGCCGTTTGGGTGGTTGAAGTCATCAATAGAGCTGTTGGGGACCATCTTTCCCGCAATAAATGTTGTTTGGTGAAGGCCCGTATCGGTACACGAATGCCCATATCGATACCTGTTACAACAAAAATATAGTCGCTGTACAAGTCGTATCGATACGCGGGAGGCCGTATCGAAATGACCATAGTGTTAAAATAGGGATGTATTGAAACGACAAGGCCGTATCGGTACAAATTTTGCTCACTGGAATCTTGGGTAAAAAACGTATTGATACGAATAGGGGCGTATCGGTACGGGTTAACCAAAATTTAAAGTTTGAGAATTCCAATAACTGACAAGCAACGATCGAAAAATTTAATGCAAGGATCGTTGAAGATCTTGACAAACCGTATCGATACGGGGTTAACCATATCAATATGTATTGAAATTTCTTTAAATCCAAATTTCAAACCGTATCGAAACATAGTGTACCATATTGGTACGAGTGTAAATCTCTTAAACCCATAATTCAAACCGTATCAAAACGGGTGTTATCCGTATCGAAACGCTGCTCTTAAAATGTTTACCCAGATGATGGTCATATCGAAACAGGCTAAGCCGTATCGGTATGCATTGCAAAAACAAATTCCAGTAGCTAAAAACCGTATCGAAACACGAAGGGGTGTATCGATACGCCTGGGCGTATTTGTGTATTTTTGGCTTGAAACACTTAGGAAATTTTTGGGTTTAAGTTTATAACTTTGGAAAACCTTTTCTTGTCATTATGTGAGACTTCTAAATACTTAAAATTTTATTTTCCTTTACAATTTAGTCATTAAACAATTTGTTATATCAAAATCAAACATAGGTTTTACAAGATATTTACAATAAAACTCAACTTAATTACCGATTAGAATTTGAGTCAAAATATAACAAATCTCCCCATTGACACAAATTCTATTATTCGAGCATTAGTTTTCAGGTCTTCAACAGCTTCAATTTTTATGTAAGCCAAATATCCGTTGAAGCAGCACCGCTAAGTCTTTAACAACTCCAATTCTTACATAGTATCCGTTGAATCACCGTTGAATGGATTGGGAATTACTCCCCCTGCAACTGAAAGCTCATTGCAGCAATACTTCTCTAGCATGTCTCCAACATCGCTCTAAAAAATTCGTAGCAAAAATTTATTCTAAAATGCACAACTCGAACCATAGCTCTGATACCATTTATTAAGAATTTGGTATGTGGCAAAATAACTAAAGGACAACGACATAGACCAAGACATGCACATGAGACAAGATTTAACGTGGTTCAGCATGGCCTACCTTCACGGATGAGAGAAACGAACAATCCACTAATAACGTATAGAACCCGAAGAGTACAAATACATGATAACCCATGTAATCCCAAAACCCGGTGTATAAATCCCATAACCTAGTGGAACCAAAACACTCTTCCCAACGTCCCTACAATACCCATCTCTACAACATAGGCACAATAGTTGTAGAGAACCTAAAAGTGGTTACATCTCTCTAGAGAATAATTCTCTCTCTCTCATTCTCTTGTTCTCTCATAATTCAAAAGGTTAAACCTAGTCTATATTTATAGACCCAAATACTTGATCACCAAGAAACCTTATTCAATAAGAGCTCTACCTAAAATAGATATTTACTCATTAAAGTAAATACTATGTAAGAATTGGAGTTGTTGAAAACTTGGCGGCGGTGCTTCAACGGATATTTGGCTTACGTAAAAATTGAGGCTGTTGAAGACTTGAAGACCAATGCTCAAATAGAATTTGTGTCAAGGGGGAGATTTGTTATATTTTGACTCAAATTCTAATTGGTAATTAAATTGGGTTTTATTGTAATTCTAGTGGTTGAAGATTACTTGATAATTAGTATTTACTTTAATGAGTAAATATCTATTTTAGGTAGGAGATCTTATTGAATAAGGTTTCTTGGTGACCAAGTATTTGGGTCTATAAATATAGACTAGGTTTAACCTTTTGAATTATGAGAGAATAAGAGAATGGGATAGAGGGGGAATTACTCTGGAGAGATATAACCGCTTTTAGGTTCTCTACATCTATTGTGCCTACGTTGTAGAGATGAGTATGGTAGGGATGTTGGGAAGAGTGTTTTGGTTCCACCGGGTCATGGGATTTGTATACCAGGTTTTGGGATTACATGGGTTATCATGTATTTGTACTATTCGGGTTCTCTACGTTGATAGTGGATTGATTTCTCTCGTCCGTAGATGTAGACTATGCTGAACCACGTTAAATCTTGTCTCTTGTGCATATCTTGGTCTATGTCGTTATCGCTTTGGTTATTTTGCCGCATACCAAATTCCTAACAAATTCGTAAAAAATAATTTGTCTCTTTAACTTCCAGATATAAAATTTTTAACTGTTAACAAGATTTTTTTACAATAATATCAACACTTTACACCTTTTCACTGTATTTTTTTTAAATAAACATCATGTTACAACAACCATAGAAATCTAATTTAGAGACAAAAGGAGTTTTCACACTTACAAAATCATTTAAACTTCTCCGGTACCAAAAAAAAACACGAGTTTAATTTAATTCGAGATAAGATTTAAATTATTTTGAGTTTACTTAATCAAATGTGTTTATTCAATAAATCAAATGTTTTATTAAATTTACGAATTAGTTCATTCAAACATTATAACATTTAAATTTGGTTCGTTTGATACTCGACAATTATGAACTTAAATTTTAGTTTTTTCGAACTTAATATGATTAGTTAAAAAAACAATGATCTAAATTCCTAACTAATCCAACACAAATAATAACCAATTTTAATTTTATCCAATACAAATAGTTGCAGTATTTTATTTCATAAAAAAATAAATTAAAGACTTATATGTATTTTTATATAAGTTATAACAATTTGGAAATAAAAAATAGCATTAACATTCAACGAATGAATTGATAAAATTTATTATAAAAATCAATTAAATTAATTTTAAATTGCAATTCAAAGTAAGCCCTAACAGAAATAATAACTCCATGGGCTCTTGGAAGAAGTTTGGAGGCAAAACTGAAATCAGAAATGTAGAAAGCGAGCAATTTAATGATTAAGAAATTGGTTCCCCGGGACATCTCTCCGCGTTACATTATATGATTAGGCCTGTGATTGGCTGATTCCAAGTAAAGTTGAAGAATATAAAAGGAGCCGAGGGATGAAGTGGTTGCTTTCAATTTTTTTTTACTGGTTTTTCAAGGTTTTATTCTGACTAATCCGGATCGACCAACGTTGCACATATGATTTTAGTGAGTAAAATTTTCAATAAATTTTTCTGTATATACAAGATTTCGAACTCGTAATATACTTAAACAATACTAAATTGTTTATCACTAGGATTAATCCTGTTGATAGGTTTTAATTTGTCTTTTAGTTGGCGACGTCACTAAGCAATTTGATTTCATTGTCTTTTCTCAACTAACCCATCTTTGATTAATCAGGAATCATCTCTTTGTTTGCCAACCACTCATTCACCATTATTATATTCAATTGCAGTGTTTTGAGTAATACATCACATTATTTGAAGTTTAGGCCCAACTTGACATTGTGTAATTTTTTTTAATGAAAAGTTTGGCATTATGTAATCGATACTCTCTTTTATGTTAAAAAAAAAACTGTAATCTTAAGTTTAAGACTTTACGAATCAGAGATCGATTGATCTTGATAACGGTTCTAAACATATGCAATATAATATTAGGGGTGTAAATGAGCCAAGTCGAGTTTAAATAGTGTTAAGCTTAATTCGATTTGTTAAGAATCAAAAAATAGAGATTCTACATCTTTTTCCCTTGTTCTTAGTATAGTGCTCAATGACGATAAAAGTAATAGTAGAAGCACCACAAAAATTTTGGCTGATTTTCAAGTAAAAACCGAATCTTTTTCCTGGAAAAATAATGGGATTCTCGAGAAAAACAGGGAAAACAATCTGGTTTAGAATAGAAAAAGATGAGAAAGCTGTTTGTTGGAAGGGTAGGAGTTAAGGGTTTATTGGGAGTAGAAGAGTGAAAGAGTAAGTGGCAGATACAATAATTTTGAGGAAATGCAAAGTCCTGTTTGGTCCCGGAAACTTTCCAAATGGTGCAATGAGAGGAAGCTTTGATCTGTAAGCTTGACAGTTTGAGACAATTAAAGGGAGATATTTATAACATATACTGATACTTTCCCCTCTTTTGTTTCTTTTGAATTTGTTTCAACATTGCTGGGATCATTTGTGTGAAATCATATCATATGAACAATAATATGAATGTTGTAGAATTTGAGTATGCACCAGCTCTTCTTATGGGAACTCATGAGCTATTCCCATTGCAGTTTCCATCCTTTGAAACCTCGATTTTGTCTTGTGAATATGTCAATAAAGTAAGCAGATTTCGAACTCAAGACCTTACTTAAAGCATATCGAGCTTTTTACTTTCTCCGCTTAACGAATGAATGTTATAATTTTGCAGGAGAATGCGACGGAATGCTTTAATGCAATGCTAGAGATGGTGATTAACGAAACAAGCGAATCGACCGTAGATACGATGTCGAGCTCCGAGAAAACTTGTAAGTGTTTTGGACTGCCACTGCACCAAAACCGAAACCGAGAGTACCACCACAAGCACCATGGCTGCTGCCATTGCAACAGTGCCCGAAAAGAAAGACATGAAGCCTAGTCGTAAATTGATTGGTTTTTGCAGTGAAAGTAAAAGGGTGAAGGTTTCCCTGATTCAACCATGTGGATAAAAAAGACTGCAGAATCTAGAGTTTCCACAAGAACAAAGGAAAAAGATGCAGAATCTATATTTGGGGGGCTTTTAAATGGATTTTGGGTGAAAATGAATTGAAGAATTAAAAGAGAGGAGAAATAGAAAAGATGGACTAAATTGATAGATTATTAAAATTATGTGAGTTAATTTTTTAGAATTAAGGTCAAATTAAAATAAGTGTAGAACTTGAGGACTAATTATGTAATTATATCAATTTATATTAACTTAGTTCATCTGCCGTTAAATTTTTAATGGAGTCGGATCAATTTGTTAATTTTTTTAAGCCGGGACCAGTTTGTAACTTTTGATAATCAAAAGAAGAAAAAAAGAATTAGAATATAGTCGAGGGACCATTTATATAGTTTACCCTAAATGTTATTGGTATGACAATATTTTTGTCGAGTAACAGGTTTTGTCCCCCTTCTAATTATTAAAAAAAAAGACTTTGCGAGTAAAATATTGGTTTAATAACAAGTTGATGTTATATGAATTTTAAAATATGCTTAACTATAAAATAAGTGTTTAAATTATATATTTTTTGTAATAAGTGTCTAAAGTATTTTTTGGCTGAAATAGGTGCCTAAAATTTAATTTTTGGCTAAAATATGTGCCTCCAGTATTTTTTGGCTGAAATATGTGCATAAACTTTCATTTTTAGTTGAAATATGTGCCCAAGAAAGTGCCAAAATTGACTTTAAAATAAGTCAAAAATGAAAGTTTAGGTATCTATTTCAGCCAAAAAATAGTTTAGGCACCTATTTCAGCCAAAATGAAAGTTTAGTCACCTATTTCAAACAAAAATACTTTAGGCACTTATTAAAAAAAGAGACATAATTTGGGCACTTATTTTATAGTTTAGCCTTTAAAATAATTAAATTAAAATTTTTATCATATGTAAATGTCATGTACTTATATTTTTTATTTATTAATCTAATTATGTGTGTTAATTTTAAAAAATTTAAATCGATCTTTACATTAACGGAGAATAGAAATTCTCTATCCTTTTAGGTGTCTTATTTCTATGTCTTCACACTAAAAAATTAAGTTTAAGGTTTAGAGTTTATGTTTAAGGTTAGAGTTTAGAGAATTATGGGTAGGGTGTATTTTTTAGGGTCTAGGGTTTATGGTTTAAAATTTAGAATTTAGAGTTAAGGTTTAGAATTTAATTTCTTAGTGTTAGGGCTTAAAATTTAATTTTTTAGTGTTAAGGTATATAAAGGTACACCAAAAAGAGACAAATGATTTTTTTTCTATTAACGAAATATATAATACGTAAAAAATATTAAAATGACATAAATATTACATACATGAACGAGATGAATTTATGTAAAATTATTCATGTAGAGATATCCCTTTTTACGAAGTGTCGGTCTGCTAAAAAACGGGTTTCAAAGTGTTTGGGGGTCTTTCGGGTATTTTAAAATACCTTCCGTGTGGTTTTAGAAAAACCGTATTTTGTTTAAAAATAGAGTCGTCACCGGCCACTAAGGTAGGTCGAACACCATAAAAACCAGAGATTTTAAAACTGTTGGGTTCAGGAGCCGGTTACTGATGGGGAAGGATTAGCTCCCTCATACCGCCCAAAATTGGTACTTTAATAATTACCGCTTTATTAATATTAAACTTTTCGGATTAAAGTGACGATTAAATTAAAATTTGGTTATAAGTGCGTGTAAATTTTAAGGGCCCCGTTATTCGAGAGTAAACCGATAGACCACCATCACTGTGTTTGAAACTAGCCACGTTTACGCTCGAATAAAAGTGCACCGCATTGAGAAAATATATCTGTTATTCACATTGACATGGTAATAAGAACATAAAAAACATAAATATCATAATATTAAACAAAAATAATAAAATGTATGAACAACAAAACATATCATAATAATAAAAACATAGTATAAACATAAATATGGAAAAAGAAGAAAGTCATGCTTCTAAAATTAAATAAAATAATCATAACATGCTTGGACACCTAAAAAACACCACAAAAAAACAACATATGCATGACATAAAAAAAAAGATGATAATAAACTAACAAGTCAAAGCAACATGCTATCATAAAAAACTAAAACTTAATACGTAACATATGACACAATATATGCATAAATAAATAAAAAAACATGACATTATATGTAACAATGACATCAACTAACATATAACCTAGAATGCAAAAAAGATCGAGAAAAAAAAAACTCATGTAAACATAATATACGGACTAAAATAAAACATGACATATGAAGCAAACGTGTATACAACATGAACAAAATAAATTTAAACATGGAAACATGATATAACACATTGTAATACACATATTGTAAAAAAAAATAAATTAACATACTATATAAAACACATACAAACACCAAAAGAGCAATATGAACATGCTAAAAACACAATAACAAAGGCAAATGAAATGAATATTTAAAGCATGAGAAGGGACTGAAATGGAATAAAACTAAAACAGAGGGCAAGAATTTAAACAAAAAAAAAGACATTTGGGGACCAAACTGAGAACTGAACAAAACCTAGAAGGACTGGGAATGTAACTAACCCATGCGACAAGCTCAGATTGAAAAATACCAAAACACGGAATGACTAAAACGGTAATTTCACCATTTGAACTCAGAATCTATTTAATTTAGGGGCTAAATTGAGAGATTTAAAAAAGGAAGAGGGATCGGGTCTGCAATTAGACCAAGAGGCAGGCTCAATTTGAAAATAACCAAAACACGGGGGATTTACGAGGGGATTAAACCATTTTTGAAATATTGAGGCTCTATAAAATGACCTCTTCAGGTCTCATTTGGGCTTTTGGTCATTCAAAATTTTGCTTAAGATAAAAAAAACCCTCACCCCTTTTATTTTTTCTTTGAAATTGAGTTCCCAAAACCTAGAAAAACCATCCTCGGCCGCCAACTCCTCCGCCGCCGGCCGCCTCTATTCGGCGCCGACAATACCTAAAAAACCATCAAAACAACCAACTTTTCAATCAATACTTGAATCTGACCCTACATTTTAGGAAAACGAACTCTATTTTCTTAGATCTAGGAGAAACCTAACCCAAAACGTTTTAAAACCCTTTTCTTTTTAATAATCTGAAACCTTTTTTACCCTTTAAACACCGAGAAAACCCATTCCGATGAACCCTTCATCCAATTCACCATGCTTGTCTTGTCATCGGAAATGAGAAGTTCTCACGGTTAGGGTAAAATCCTTTTTTTTATTTAAATGCATGCAATATTGAGAGAAGGAAGAAGGGATTACCACGAAACTTTCTTTCTTTCTTTTGGTTGTATTTCTAAAAACTGAAAAAACTCCTCTGATATTTGAGTTTGATTTACATATATCCTGATCTCTGCCTTTTGTTCCGTAGAAATACACTATAAAATATACATATTTTGTACTTTGGTCTGACAGATCTTTTTCCTTGTTTTTGCACATTTCTGAGCGGTGGTTGGGGATCTGGTGGAGGAAGCATTGCGGTGATGTCCTCTCGGCCAGAATGATCCTTGGCCGTTGGATCATACCTGATCCAACGACTGAGGTGGCTTGATGAATGGATGGCTCGGATACGCTCTTGAAAACTGGAAGGATTGCACCAGATTGCGCCACATGGCATCTTGGTATCCGAACGGTCAGCGCGTGCTCTACACACGCACGTGAGAAGCGAACGGTCCAGAGAGTGCATCACACGCGCGCCAACTGGAAGGTCTTCACTTGATCTGGGCCGTTGGATCAAATCTTGATCTAACGGCTCAGATCATACGGCTACAAGAGAAAAAGAAGAGATTAGGGCATATAAGAATTAGGGTTTTTTGACATTAGGTTAAGGCTTGGACCGAAATGGGCCTTGTAAAATTTAATTTTGGGTTTTGTAATAATGGGACTGGACTGTTAACATTTTTGGATTTAAATACATTTGGGTTTTATATGTTTTGGATTTTATTTTAAATTAGTCCAATAATAATAATATTAATATTAGTAATAACAATGATAATAATAATAACACTGATAACCACGTACACACATGCATGCAAACTACATATATATCACATACACACAAACATATATATATATATATGTGTGTGTGTGTGTGTGTATTTTTATACATACAAAATTAATATAACCAAGTACACCATAGTACATATACAAACTATTAAAACATACGTGACATGCGACATACATACGACACACATACACCATATTAATTATTAATACGTACACATACATAGTATATAATATACATGCACACATCACACACATTTTACGTACATTAATCACACGTATATAATATAATATGTATATATGTAATAATGATATATTAATTATTATACTAGTATATTAACATGATAATACAAATCAGATAAAAATGAGTGATTACAGTTACCCCTCTTTGCTTGTTCTCGTGGAATGAGAACAAAACAAAGATCATAAGTACTCATTTTTATGTGGCTTCCCTGTTTGTAGCTTCGGAATCACGTGTTCTTCTGGAACTCTCCGTTTCTCCATTTCTCCTCGGCCGAATCTTCAGGCTCGTAAGTTCTTCCTATATAGAACTTCTTCACCTTCTGATCTTAGAGCTACAAGCTATTCCTATATAGAACCTTTTGCTTTCTTAAACGGATTCTTTGGACACAAAAGTTTTTCCTATATAGAACTTTTTACCTTGAAATCCTGGAGTTAGGGTTCTTCCTATATAGAACCTTTCACTCGGAAGTTTCGAGTTACGGGCCCCTCATATATAGAACTTTTCACTCTGAGATAGTAAAGCTTTGAGTCATTCCTATATAGAACTCTTCGCCTTCAACACAGCTGGTTTTTCCTATATAAAACCTTCTGCGTCATGGATGAATTCTTCTGACTAGGAGTTCTCCCTATATAGAACTGCTAGTCTTCAAACCCTAGAGCTGCAAGTCCTTCCTATATAGAACTTTTAGCTTCTGAAATCTTGGATTTACGAGTTCTTCCTATATAGAACCTTTCATTGAGAGGACTCGAAAATATAGGCCCTTTCTATATAGAACCTTTATCTTCGAATTTGGTGTTCACGCCAAACTGGCCACCGATCTTTCTGGACTCACGCTACTAAGGATGCCGAAATCTTTCTTCAAATTTGGGGATTCACGCCAAAATGGCTACCGAACTTTTTGGACTCACGCTACTAAAGCTGCCAAAATTTGTCTTCAAATAAATCCACATCTTCAGAATGACGTCGCAGATCATAGTCATTGGTAATCTGTAAGTTCCTATTTAAAATGGACAAAATGTTATGATAAACGAGTTAGCATGCTCTTAATCCTAGGGATGCCTAACTATATATGATGCATGGGTGTCAATATCTCGACGCGTCTGCTTCTGCAGTCAGTCAATCTCGATCCTATGCTTGCTTTCTCTTCATTTTCTTCTTCTGGTGACGATACCCCATCTCACTTTTAGGTTCAACCATTTCGGCTTTTCTTTTTTAAGTTTCTGGTTCTAAGTTCTAAAGCGTCTTTTCGGGTTTTTATTTTAGAGAGTTTTTTAAGCACCCTTACGGGTTTTCACCTGTGAGATCTCTATTGTTGTCTTGAATATTTCCTCGGACAAACATGAATGGTGCATGATAATGGTTATCTTATTCTGATGCTCGGAGTCTTCCCCTCGTCGTGCCTCAACATACATTATGCAGAAAGCTTGATGTCAAAGTCAATTCTATTTTCTAATCACCTGCATTCTCAGGGTTAGATCATAATAATGCTAAGAAATCTTTTGTTTATCATAAGACTCTGTTAACCTGTTTTCATGATGCTTATGAAAACAATGAGAAGATAAGGAATGGAATGCACAAAATATGTGATCTTATTGACATTAAAAACTTGGGGCAGTTTTAGAAAAGTCATGGCAAACATGAGGAAATGAAAAACAAAACAAGAAACGCAAAACCCCAAATATCCACAGTATGAATGATGCGTGGTCCTGTCAACCAAAGTAGAATCTTTGTCCGGAACTCTTTCTTCTAGTACTCGCGGGGATAATTCTATTTGCCAGATGACCAATCTCAAAATTTATCTGAGCCTCCCTTAACGGGTTTTCAACTCAGATCCTTTTTTGCTTCAAGATGCCATTTTGAGGTTTTTGCCTCGAGCTCTCCCTTTTTTCTAAACCTAAGGCGCCCTTTCGGGTTTTCGCCTCATTTTTCATTTTCATTTTCATTTTTTCTTATTTTTTTCATTTCATCATTTTTTCATTTTTCATTTTTTTCCAAACATAATCATTCTTAACTGAATCAGAATGCACATAATTTTTCAATTCTTCTCCATCCATTTCAGTTAAAATCAACGCCCCTCCCGAAAATGCCTTCTTGACGATATATGGCACTTCCCAGTTAGGCATCCACTTCCCTCAAAAATCTTTCTGAATTGGGAGGATCTTCTTAAGCACTAGATCTCCCTCTCAGAATTCTCTCGGACGTACTTTCTTATCATATGCCCGCATCATTCGTCTTTGGTACATTTGACCATGGCAGATAGCTTTGCACCCACTCTGATTCATCCAGTTTTACTTCATTCAGAACTCAGACTGACCGAATCTCAACCTCAATGGATAGTACTGCCTCCGTGCCGTATACTAGAGAATAGGGCGTTGCCCATGTTGATGTGTGAACAGATGTTCGGTAGGTAAATAGAGCAAATGACAGCTTCTCATGCCAATCTTTGTATGTGTATGTTGTCTTCATAATGATTTTCTTTATGTTCTTGTTTGCCGCTTCTACTGCCCATTCATCTTAGGACGATAGGTTGTGGAATTATGGTGTGTTATTTTGAAATGGTTGCACACCTCAGTCATCAATTTGTTATTCAAGTTGGAAGCGTTATCGGTGATAATCTTTTCCGGCAACCCATATTGGCAAATGATCTTTTTCTTCAAGAACTTGCACACAGTTGTTCTTATGATATTGGCATAAGATGCTGCCTCCACCCATTTAGTGAAGTAATCAATGGCAACCAAAATAAAACGGTGCCCGTTGGAAGCCTTCAGATCAATCTGTCCAATGACATCCATACCTCATGCTGCGAACGGTCAAGGTAAGTTCATGGTGTGTAAAGGTAGATGAGGAGAATGGATCTCGTCGGCATATATTTGGAACTTATGACATTTCTTAGCGTAATCGATGCAATCTCCTTCCATAGTCGACCAGAAATAGCCATACCTCATAATTTTCCAGGCTATTGACAGACTATTAGCGTGTGTTCCACACAAACCATCGTGCACTTCTGCCAAAATTTCTTTCGCCTCCCGGGTATCTACACATCTCAACAGCGTTTGATCATGGCTTCTTTTGTACAGGATCTCCCTGTCCAAAACATATCATGTTGCCATCCTTCTGAGTGTTTTTTGGACATTTTCGTTTGCCCATTCGAGATATTTTTGAAACTTGATATATTGCAAGATATCATAATACCAAGGGTTGTCATATATTTCTTCTTGCACATTATAACAGTGAGCTGGCTTCCCAAAAGTTTGCATCTCAATTGGCTTTATTTATGCCTCGTATTTGCTTTGAACATGGAGGCTAAGGTTGCCAAGGCGTCCGCCATCTAGTTGTCTTCTCGAGGAAGGTAGGTGAAACTGCATTTTCAAATTCTTTGATGAGCTCTTGGATCAACTCGTAGTATTTGACTAGCTTCGGATCCCTAGTTTCACATTCTCCTCGTAACTGATAGATCACTAAGGAAAAATCTCTAAATACCTGAAGTTCTTTGATCTTTCTTTCAATGGCTGCATTCAGTCCTACAACACAAGCTTCATATTCAGCTATGTTGTTTGTACAAAAGAATTCCAGTCTGCTAGTGAAGGGATAGTAGACATCTTCTAGAGAAATTAACACGGCTCTTATCTCGTGGCCAAGGGCATTAAAGGCTCCATCGAAGTAAAGCTTCCACGAGTCGTCGTCTGAAACACCGCCTTCTCCAGTTGTAATACACATCAAGTCCTCATTCGGGAAATTGAAGTTCAATGATTCATAATTATCTGAAGCACGGCTAGTTAAAAAATCTGCTATAGCACTTCCTTTTACAACTTTCTGGCCAATGTCAAACTCGGATAACAGCATCTGCTAGCGGGTCATTCTCTCCGTTAATGCCGGTGCTTCCATCAGAAACTTCAAGGGGTCCAATTTGGATATCTACCAGGTGGTATAGTATAGCATGTACTGTCTAAGCCTTTTGGTAATCCAAACCAAAGCACAACATAGCTTCTGAATTGGCGGGTACCATGCTTCGCAATCAGTGAACTTCTTGCTTAAGTAGTAGATGGCTCTTTCTTTCTTCCCAGACTCATCATGTTCTCCCAGCACGTAACCCATCGAGTTTTCAAAAACTGTTAGGTAAAGGATCAAATGCTTGTTTGGTAAATGTGCGACTAAAATAGGAGCATTCGTTAAGTACTTCTTAATCTTCTCTAGAGCTTCTAGACATTCTTCATGCCAGACCTCAGGGTTAATCTTCCTAGTAGTCTGAAGATAGTGTCGCACTTATCTGTTAATTGAGAGATGAAACGGGGAGATATAGTTTAACCTTCCCAGGAAACCTCGAACTTCTTTCTGAGTGTGAGGCGTTCGGAGGTCTTGGATAGCCTTCACTTTTTCTGGATCGATCTCAATCCACTTTCTGTTTACTACAAACCCCAAGAGTTTGCCAAATGTGACTACAAATGTGCATTTAGCCGGGTTGAGCTTTAGCTGGTACTTTCGTAGTCTTTGGAATAATTTTCTCAGGTTTCGAATGTGCTCTTCCTCGGTCCAGGACTTAGCAATCATATCATCCACGTATACTTCTATCTCTTTATGCATCATATCATGGAAAAGAGTCACCATTTCTCTTTGATAAGTCCCCCTGCGTTCTTGAGTCTGAAAGGCATCACCTTGTAACAAAACGTGCCCTACATGGTTACAAATATGGTTTTCTCCATGTCTTATGGGTCCATCTTTATCTGGTTGTATCCTGAGAAACCATCCATGAATAAGAACCATGAGTGTCATACGGTATTATCAACCAACGTGTCAATATGTGGCAAAGGAAGTTGTCTTTAGGGCTTGCTTGATTGAGATCCTTTTAATTTACACGCATGCGGACTTTCACATCTTTCTTTGGCACCGATTCGATGTTTGCGACCCATTCAGGGTATTTGGCGACCTCCAGAAAGCCAGCATCAAACTGTTTCTTTACCTATTTTCTAATTTTTAACAACATGTCAGTCATCATTCTTCGGAGCTTTTGCTGGACCGGTTTACATTCTGGCCTCGTTGGCAGGTTGTGCACCACTATGTCTGTATTCAACCCTGGCATATCTTGATAAGTCCAAGCAAAAACGTCCTTGATCTCTTGGAGCAGGGTTATCAGTTCACGCCTGGTTTCTAAGGAAAATGTAGTCCCGATTTTCACTTCTTTTCTTTCCTCATCGATTCTCAAGTTTACAATTTCCGTTTCTTCTTGGTAGGGCATGATTTACCTTTCTTCATTGGCCATCATCCTTACCAACTCATCAGGAACCTCACATTCTGCCTCGCTGTCCTCCTTTTCAATTTCTCCCGAGATCTCGGGGCGCTCGAAATCTACCTCGTGATTGGATTCGGAATTATTCATACGATTAATTATGGGAACCCTGCATGAAATGAGAACGAATGTATTGGGAAGAGAATGATTTTAAATGAAGTGAATGAATATGAGTAAGAAATGAATGAATAAAGTAAATGAAATATTTTCCATTTGAGAAAACGGGGAAGATATTCTTTCATTGCAAACAAAAAGTTAACATAGATGCCCTATACAAAAGATCCCCATTGCCTATGGGCAAAAACAAAAAGGTTGGTTTGGAGCATTACTCTGATCTAGCCCTAAAGATTACAGGTAGATCAACGCAGCTCCAGTTATCAAGAGTTTCCCTGGGACGGCAAGAGCGGATACTGGTCAACACGTTACTGCCATTGTCATCTTCAGCTATCATGTTGATGGGCATCCCTTCAAACGATTCACTGAACATCTCATTCTCGTTGATTATGTCATTTTCTTGGATTGCTTCCTATACTTTCTATCATGTATGGTCAATTCCTCCAAAGATAAAAATATCCTTTACATGAGGGAAAGACATCGGTCTCCATAAAATGTCTTATCCCTTGTGTCTGGCCCTCATTTGTTCATCTTTCCTTTTGTATTCCTCTCTCCTCTGATGAACACTTGGTTTGTAGCCAAGCCCAAAACTATCTTTCTTGGTGATACCGCTCCTGGGTTGTAGGCTTCCTTGTAATCTCCTTCCCAGCCCTCTCCCAGCTTTGGCACTTCGGCCCAAAGTTTCAGAAACGGTCATCTTGGTGCAGTTAGATAACCTGAAGCAAGGGATCTAATTACCTTCTGCAACAAATATAGCATTTACAAGCTTCAATGCTCAGAACGAACATTCCCCAGCATCTTCGTCGTTCTGGATGTAGGGGGCATCTGATGTTACCGAGGCGATGATCTCTTGCTCAGCCTCTACAGTGACCAACTTGCATTCGATCGCAAACTTCAATTTCTGATGAAGTGATGAGGGAACGACTCCAGCAGAGTGAATCTATGGTCTCCCCAATAGGCAACTGTAGGTTGGCTTTATGTTCATTGCCACGAAATCAATCGTGTACTCTGTCAGCCCGATCAATAAAGGTACCTCGATCTTTCTAAGAACTCTCATTTGAGTACCGTCAAAGGCTCTTACAGTGTTATGACAGGGTTTTATATGGGAGTCATCTAGCGGTAGCTTTTGCAGAGTCACCAACGCCGACCTATTATCAATCAATACTCTTGGCAAAATATACCCTTTGCAGTGGGTAGTGATGTTGAGAGCTTTGGTGGACCCCATACCTCTTTCTGGGATATCGTCATCGCTGAATGTGATGTGGTTGTATGCGGTGACATGCTCCACTATCATGTCCATCTTAGATACAGAAATGTCACCTAGTATAAACTTCTGGTTGAGTACCTTTAATAATGCATCGCGATGCTTCTCCGAACTCAAAAACAACTCCAACACCGTAATAGTTGCTGGTTCTTCTACAGTTGTTCCACTACATTGTACTCATTGTGCCTTAGAAATTTTGGAAATTCTTGTGCTTGAGCCTCAGTTACAGGTACGTTAATCTTTGGAGGAGGCTCATCGCCAAATATCTATGCAGGACTAGTCGATGTACCTTCTCCCCTGTCTTTTTCAGCTTCAGCAGATTTCAAAGCTTCTGAAGAGTAGCACCTACCACTTCTCGTGAAGTGGCCTACTTCGCTGACACTTTCATATTTCTTCGTCTGTTCATTTTTCTGTGTTGGTTCTTTTTCTGCCATTTGTTCCTCCTCCTTATGGGGATTCGGCTTCTCTGGTATAGTCACATTAGCGGTATAATTCTAAGGGGTCCGTCGCATGTCTTTGAACGAAAACGGCGCGGGTGCTCAGATGATGATTTTAGGGGCCACATTTGCAGCTTCTGCTTGAGAAGAACTTGTTTCCTTTGATCTAGATGGGATGACAAAGGGCCTATCTATTCCATACTTGATGTTGAGGCTGTTTGACACGCATACATCTAACCCTTTACTTCCTAAAACCTCCTCAAAGAACTCTATCTTTTTGTTATCCATCAGCTGTTGAATCAATCTCCTAAATTTCTCGCATTGTTGGATGTTGTGCCCTCTGTCCTGGTGGAACTCGCAATAAGCTCTACACCCTTTTCGTACCACTATCGTGCCCCTATCAATCAAGCAGCTCATGCATAATTGCTGGAATACCTACCGTAAGGGAGACTTGATCTCTGACACATCCTCTTTAGCCTTCCTAGCAGAGTACTCCTCGATAGCGTTTACATTTAGTTCTTCAAACTTCAATACCCCATAATTGATCAGGCTCTGCAAAAGTTTCTTGAATGCGAGGCAATTTTCTATGGGGTGACCAGGGGCACCACCATGATAATCGCAATGTGCGTTAGGATCATACCATGACAGAAACGGAGGTTTGAACGGGGTAACATAGTACCGGCAGACCAAATCAGCTTTGTGCAACTGAGAATAAAGCTCAGAGTATGAAACATGCAATGGAGTAAAGGCTGCTTTCTCTTTTTCCTTTCTTAGAGCTCTCTCTTCTATTTGGTTTTGAGCCTCCCTGTCGATGCTTGCAGCTGAGAGACCGTAAAGTTCTTTGGGGCATTGTAAGTTCTCGTAGTATTTACCTCATTCTTTCTCTTCTTGTTGTACTTTCATGAGTTATCTCCACTATCAATCCTGCCACCCTTAATCGCCAATTCAAAAGATTCCCTAGTCCTGATCAAATCGGAAAAACTCTGAGTTGTATTATTGATGAGGCGATCGAATAGTGTTCCCTTCAGAGTATTCACAAACAGGGGCGTAATCTCATGCTCGAAAATTTATGGTTGGATCTGAGCGGCCACTTTTCACCACCTCTGGGCGTACTGTCGCAGAATCTCGTTAGACTTCTGTCCCATATTTCCAACATGATCCTGCTGGGGGTCAAATCCGTCACATGTTTGTATTGGTCAATGAATGCCTTTGAAATATCCTTCTAAGACTTGATATTTGCCCGGCTTAATTGGGTGTACCACTAGAGTGCTGCTCCAGTCAGACTATCCTGGAAACAATGGATTAAAAGCTTTTCATCCTTGATGAAGGCTGACATCTTTTGGCAATACATGGTCACATGCGAGGAAGGACATGAAGTTCCATCATACTTGTCAAATTCTGGAGTCTTGAATTTTGGTGGTAAAACAAGGTCGGATACCAGGCTTAAATCACTAGCCTCATCCCCTGGTTCCTCCGTGGCTTGCAGTGCTCTAAATTTTTCTTCCATGAGACGAAATATTTCCTCCCATTTCTTTTCTACTCCTGCTATGATTTTCTCAACCAAATTCAGATCTGGCACTTCTTCTCCATAGAATGCCTCTATATCGATGGGTTGGCTTTTAGATGCCCCTGCCTGAATACTATCATATATCCCAACAGGGTCAATATATACTTTTTTTGCCGGACTTGGCGTCGTTGGTTGAACCTTGCTGTGAGATGTGATACCTTCTGGCTTCTGCGTGACTTCATCTATAACCTTTTCTTTCCCAAGGCTTTTTGCCAGCAATGCAGTTATGTCGATACTATCGCAGCTTGTGATTGAGCGATCTGCTCGCTGAGGCTCCGTTTGGCTTCATCGAAACGTGCTTCTAAATCTTTCTGCCCCTTTTCCAAACTAACTATTCTGTCCTCCATCAATTTGCTTTGGAATCAAGTAAAGTATGGATGCAGAATGGTTGCAGCTTATCTTTTAATTTGTCTACCACAATATTTACACTATCAATATTATTGCAAAGAAAGATACATGCATGTATAATGATGCAAATGCGATGATGTGATGCAAGAATGTATGCAAATAAATGTATTGATTCCGCTGGTAATCACCTTTTTGAACTACTTTCATAGGAATTAAAGGGTCCAGATTACAAAATATTAAAGTAGAGTTCTACACATATGCCCTAACTCTATCTCCTAACTTCTCGATAGCTCTGAGCAACTTGATGAACCTAGGCATTTCTTCCATGTCAGAAGTTATGAAAGGTCGGAGAACTTCGACTTCTATAGCTAATTTCGTCACATATCCCGCAACTTGTCGTATCTCCACCATCAGGGTCATGTAGTATTGGTCTCTATCTTGAATCATTTGGGAGGCATCACGAAGTCTTTAGTGCCAATAATTGTTTTCACATGCTGTAGCTTCTTCATATACCCGAATTCTCCCCTTGTAGTCCTTAACGGTTACCTCGAGTGACTCGATCCGGGCCCGTAACATACCAATTTCGTGCTCCTTTTCTTGTAGTTCGATAAAGCCATTCCTCTGATGATAGGTCTGAAAGGACTGCTCCAACTCTGTCAGTCTCACTTCTAACTCGACATTCTGATCTTGGCTCTGATTCAGGCTTTGAATAGTGTCATTGTACAAGTTTTGCATCTCTAGTAGTCTATTCCTGGTCCCCATGGATTTCATCTTCCAAACGGCAGTGTTCTCCCTCTCGTAGATGGTTGCTTGCTTGCCTTTGTCTATCTTTTACCTAGTTTTTTCTTTTTCTTGGTTAATGGCGTCCTTAAAAGATCGTCTTTCACTCTCGATGCCTAATTTACAACTTTCTATCTCATTCTCAATTGCTCGCTTGCATTTCTCTCGTTCTTCTTCAACTAAATACATACCGTTCATCATTTCCTTCTCCACGGCTAGGAACTGGCTTCGGCTGACATTTTACATCTTTGCTTGGAGCTAGAGAGTATTTTTTTGATAAAGAACATTTTTCTCACTCAGATCTACATTCAACTTCTTCAACTGCCTAATGGTCTCATCTCGTTCGTCGACATTTAAACTTGCTTTATAGAGTTTATCCATATGCGGAGTCTGTAAAGCCTCCATCTTCTTCTTAACCTCTTCGAGTTTATTTCGCAGAATGTCAGCCTCGGACGGTACTATCCTCATATGCTCCTCAAGTGACATGGTTGGTCTTTGGTCGGGTTTCGAAATCTTGTCATTAATCCTCAAACACCTCCAAAGATCGTAATTCAGAGTGATAATGGGCTCGGTATCTCATTCTACCCTAATCTGGTAACAGTGATCCCAAGCTCTCATGATGGTCAGAACCTTCATCCTGAACTCGTCTTTGAAAGGAAACTCACTTCGACTTAGATCGGCGGTGACAAGAATGAACTATCGCGATCCAAATTGTCGGGACACCAGAAGTGGAGCACAAGCAATCCCACCATATAGCCCTAACATCATTAACCAGTCATAATCACCGCAGCTGTATAAGAAGTAACTAACCCTGTCGAGCCACGAAACTCTCCACACTATGCCTTCGTCTTGAATGTTCCTAAAGATCCGGGTCTATTTCTTCCTGTTCAAGTCTTCTCGCCATTCATTCGCTAAATACTCCCACAAAGGTGAAAAGTCTCAGAATGATATTCCCGATAAAACCCTCGTTGGTGTCTTCTACATATGGCTCTGGATCCAAACCTGTAGTAACTGTGCACGCCCTCTGAAATGTCACTCATCATGCTTTCGGCTCGCATTCAAAAAATGAAAGTTTTAGTCAAATTGGCTGGTACTGGATTCGTCTTCCGCTTCATACGCTCAAATAGGTCTAGAATGAATACATCGATGTTTCCAAGAACCTCGAAAAGATGACCAAACCATATATTTCTAAGGCAAATAGGTCCATCTTCTTTACCTCATCTGGGTGCGCTGGTATGATGTCTCGGATACTCTTCCAAGCAAAGGCTAGAGTGTCTCCTCGATTTTGAATCAAGCCGTTAACCCAATCGTCACTCATCCCGACAAAGGTCTTGGGTTTCGAAGAGTAATTCTGGTTCCTCAACGGCTTCACATAGATCCAATCTTTCTGGACATTCTTCTGATTAAGTAGGGTCGTGTATTCCTCTACCATAGGCATCATATCTTGCCCGTTGAAAGTGAAGCAGCAAAAAACAGGATTCTAAAACTGGAAGATGGCTTGGAGTAAAGGCTGGTTGACTCGGACATACATTAACTGTGCAATGTCGCCATAGCTATAATAGAATAAGCCTTGTAGTCTTCGATCCCATCCTTCCCAAATCCTTTTAAGTTCCCATAGGACATTCTGTTGGAGGCTCACATAAGTATACCCTGATACTATACGCTCACTCGGCAAGCTATTACCTTAGGTCCTCTTATTAACTTCTGACCAATGTCTGACAGCTGAGTTGAGTTCGTCCTTCTTAAGATACATTTTTTCCATGACGAAAGATTTTTTGATCGGGCAAACTGATTGATTCAGTACCTTTTGTAATGCAGATGTAATGATATATGCAAAAAAGCAAAACAAAAAAGAAAAAAGAGTTAGTACCGGATAAAATCAATAAATACATAAATAAAAAATGCAAGTTTAAATAAAACAAACAAAACAACCCTATTTACATCCCGTCTAAAATACCTAGTTTATCCGCATGGCTCTAAAATGGTGGGTTTTTTATGTTCTCTACATGCAGTGTTGGTGCTAGGAGGTACCCGACTTGTCCTTGTTGTCCCTTACTAAGGGTAGCAAGGCCCCCGATCATCACCCATTATAGGCTCCTTTCAATTGGGTTCAATTCAGGGGGACTCATTCGCTTATGCCCATACGAAGGAACGATATCATCATGAAAGCATAAGGTACTCGAGCCTTGAAGGTACTTTGCTAGGCCCATACGGAGGAACGATATCCTCACGAAAGCACTAGCGTTCTCCCCTACTTAAAAGGACAAGTTTATATGCCAAATTTTAAATTCGTTAAAATAAACGTGCACTTACAACCGAATGTTAATTTAATAGTCACTTTAATCCGGAACTTCCGATATTAATAAAGCAATAACTATTTAAAAAGCTTGATTGTTATTTACTTTTGAAAAAATAAAATATTTCCTCAGCGGAGCCGCTATCTGTAGCGATATCCCTTTTTACGAAGTGTCGGTTCACTAAAAAACGGGTTTCAAAGTGTTTGGGGGGGTCTTTCGGGTATTTTAAAAATATCTTCCGTGGGGTTTTACAAAAACTGTATTTTGTTTAAAAATGGAGTCGCCACCGGCCACTAAGGTAGGCCAGACACCATAAAAATCAGAGATTTTAAAACTGTTGGGTTTGGAAGTCGGTTACGGATAGAGAATGATTAGCACCCCCATACCGGCCAAAATTGGTACTTTAGTAATTTCCGCTTTATTAATATTAAACTTTCCGGAATAAAATGACGATTAAATTAAAATTTGGTTATAAGTGTGAGTAAATTTTAAAGGCCCTATTATTCGAGAGTAAACCAACAGACCACCATCACTGCGTTTGATACTGGCCACGTTTACGCTCGAATAAAAGGGCACCGCATTGACAAAAATATATCCGTTATGCAATCTTAGAAAACAAATTAGGAAACATACATTCACATTGACATGGTAATAAGAACATAAAAAAACATAAATATCATAATATTAAACAAAAATAATAAAATGTATGAACAACAAAACATATCATAATAATAAAAACATAGTATAAACATAAATATGAAAAAAGAAAAAAAACATGCTTCCAAAATTAAATTAAATAATCATAACATGCTTGGACACCTAAAAAAACACCACAAAAAAACAACATATGCATGACATAAAAAAAGATGATACTAAACTAACAAGTCAAAGCAACATGCTATCATAAAAAAACTAAAACTTAATACGTAACATATGACACAATATATGCAAAAATAAAAAAAAGCATGACATTATATGTAACAAATGACATCACACTAACATATAACCTAGAATGCAAAAAAGATCGAGAAAAAAAACTCATGTAAACATAATATACGAACTAAAATAAAACATGACATATGAAGCAAATGTGTATACAACATAAACAAAATAAATTTAAACATGGAAACATGATATAACACATTGTAATGCACATATTGTAAAAAATAAATTAACATACTATATAAAACACATACAAACACCAAAAGAGCAATATGAACATGCTAAAAACACAATAACAAAGGCAAATGACATGAATATTTAAAGCATGAGGAGGGACTGAAATGGAATAAAAATAAAACAGATGGCAAGAATTTAAACAAAAAAGACATTTGGGGACCAAACTGAGAACCAGACAAAACCTAGGAGGACTGGGAATATAATTAACCCATGCGGCAAGCTCAGACTGAAAAATACCAAAACACATAATGACTAAAGCGGTAATTTCACCATTTGAACTCAGAATCTGTTTAATTTAGGGGCTAAATTGAGAGATTTAAAAAAAGAAGATGGACTGGGGCTGCAATTAGACCAAGGGGTAGGCTCAATTTGAAAATAACCAAAATGCGGGGGGATTTATGAGGGTATTAAATCATTTTTGAAATATTGAGGCTCTATAAAATGACCTCTTCAGGTCTCATTTGGGCTTTTGGTCATTTGAAATTTTGCTTACGATAAAAAACCCTCTCCCCTTTATTTTTTCTTTGAAACCGAGTTCCCAAAACCCAAAAAAACCATCCTCGGCCGCCAACTCCTCCGCCGCCGGCCACCGCTAATCGGCGCCGGCAAGACCTAAAAAACCACCAAAACAACCAACTTTTCAATCAATACTTGAATCTGACCCTAGAGTTTAGGAAAATAAACTCTATTTTATTAGATCTAGGAGAAATCTAACCCAAAACGTTTTAAAACCCTTTTCTTTTTAATAATCTGAAACCCCCTTTTACCCTTTAAACACTGAGAAAACCCACTCTGATAAACCCTTTATCCGATTCACCATGCTTGGCTTGTCATCGGAAACGAGAAGTTCGCACGGTTAGGTTAAAATCCTCTTTTTTATTTAAATGCATGCATGAATTGGAGAAGGGATTACCGCGAAACTTTCTTTATTTTTTTGGTTGTATTTCAGAAAATTGAAAAAACTCCTATGATATTTGAGTTACATATATCATGATCTCAGCCTTTTGTTTGGTAGAAATACACTATAAAATATACATATTTTGTGATTTGGTCTTATAGATCTTTTTTCCTTATTTTTGCACGTTTTCGAGCGGTGGTTGGGGATCTGGTGGAGGAAGCATGGCAGTGATGTCCTCTCGGCCAGAATGATAATTGATCATTGGATCATACCTGATCCAACTGCTGAGGTGGCTTGATGAACGGACGGCTCGGATGCGTTCTTGGAAACTGGAATGATTGCACCAGATTGCGCCACGTGGCGTCTTGGTATCCGAACGGTCAGCGCGTGCTCTACACGCGTTCGTGAGAAGCGAACGGTCCGGAGAGTGCTTCACACGCGCGCCAGCTGAAGGGTCTTCACTTGATCTGGGCCGTTGGATCAAATCTTGATCCAACGGCTTAGATCGTGTGGCTGCAAGAGAAAAAGAAGAGATTAGGGCAAATAAGAATTAGGGTTTTGAACATTGGGTTAGGGCTTGGATCGAAATGAGCCTTGTAAAATTTAATTTTGGGTTTTGTAATAATAGGATTGGACTGTTAACATTTTTGGATTTAAATACATTTGGGTTTTATATGTTTTGGATTTTATTTTAAATTAGTCCAATAATAATAATAATAATAATAATAATAATAATAATAATGATGATAATAATAATAATAATAACACTGATAACCACGTACACACATACATGCAAACTACATATATATGACATACGCACAAGCATTTATATATGTGTGTGTATTTTTATACATACAAAATTAATATAACCAAGTACACCCTAGTACATATACAAACTATTAAAATATACGTGACACGCGACATACGTACGACACACATACACCATATTAATTATTAATACGTACACATACATAGTATATAATATACATGCACACATCACACACATTTTACGTACATTAATCACACATATATAATAAACATATAATATAATATGTATACATGCAATAATGATATATTAATTATTATACTAGTATATTAACATGATAGTACAAATCAGATAAAAATGAGTTATTATAATTCATTAGGATGTTAAAAATCTATAAAGTATGTACAAACAACGAATTGATATAGTGGAATGAGGCGCTAGTTTTCTTAAACAAGGTTATAGGTTCGAATTTTAATATTGTAAATCGAGAAAATTAGGTTGCGAGAGTCCCCATTATAAATGAGAAATCAATGGTGGTTCGTTTGCTATATATATAAATGAGAAACCGATGTTGGTTTGTTTCAGTCAACCTTGTTTTCTCTGAAAATAGTAGTGGTTTAGTTCCAGTCCATTATGATCACAAGTTGAGAACTATTTCGGAGGATGAATTGTGATCACAAGTTGATAGTTCGGAATATTGACGAGGGGTCGTGTTAGACTTGTAACAAAATCGAATATAAAATTAAAAATTTAAGGTCGGTCATGTCAACTCACAAAAGAAATTTTATGTAAAAATATATCTGAATTTATCAATAAATTAAAAATTTTGAATCTCGATATTATAATTTTAAGTTATGTGGCTTTAATCTTTTAAATTAATGCACAAGTATTTTAGGGGATTCTTTTCTCTTTTCTGAAGATAATATATCATAAAAATTAACTCACATCTAATTTAGAGACCATAACCTTAATAAATTTTGTTTTTTTTAATTAATAAGTATGATTTTATAAACTATGAAAAAATCATACAAATGCACGATTATCATGTGCCTCGTTAAAAACATCTTAAACCTAAACTGAGGAAAAGAGAACACAAAATAATCAGATACAAAGTAAAATAACACCATAATGAAAACGACACGACTTTGTACACTAACCTTAATTTCAAATGAGTCCATCACCTATTAGAGGCTAATTATTTAGTTCGTTATAGAAATCTAATACATAGTTTATTTCAGTGGCGGATGCAAGTGTATCTTAGGGTAGGCATACTAATACATAGTTCATTTCAGTGGTGGACGCAAGTGTATCCTTAAAAAATATTCTGAATATTCCACTGTTTTTTTAATTATTAAAATCCAATTAACCTTAATTGTGACACCTCTAAAATTTTAATATTTAAATCCATGTGAAATTGGTTGATTATCAAGAGTTATGATATTTATATTAATTGAATATTTGAGAATTGAGCATATCTAGTCATGATTAATAAACATGATAAATTTGTCTCTATGTAAATTGATCGTTAGTATCTGAATTCTGAATTGATTGAAAATTAAGGCAAAATTGATTTGGATAATAGTTGAGGTCCTAAAATAGTAATTTGGGCCAAAAATTATTAATGGTGAACGTTGGTGAGATTTCCACAGTTGGATTCCATTTTGGAACTTGATCTTAAATCATGACCATTCGTTGCTTTCTAATCTTTATTTTTTGGTACAGTACATGCCTATTTTCATAGCTTATGTTTAAGATTCGTAGTTCTTTCTCATAATAATATTGTTTTCAGAGTTTGAACCGCGTTGGCTCCTTAAAGTGCAATGGTCCTCACCCTTATTTTTTGCTTTTTAAACTTTATTAAATGAAATGGAGGGTACATTAAAATGGGCTAAACTGAAGCAGCGATGCGCCCCAATTTTGAAAGGGTTTGCTAATTGCTATGCTTAGCCTTCTCACGTGTTTATTACCCAATACAACTTTTTTTTATAACCACCATATATCAAATTTATTGATTATTAATTCAGATTAAGTATTATACAGGTCTATTATGGGATGATCTTTTTAACCCAATTTATTATGTTCATAAAGTTAGACTTCAAACTTATGAACTTGCTGAGAAAAATATAATAGAATTTTTTTTGTATTAACAATATTTTAGTTGTCGTATTATACTTGAAAGTTTATTTTAGCCATACTACTATAAAAATGAACATTTTAGTCCTAGTACGTTTGAAGAGTTAATGTTTAAGGGTGTAAGAAGCCTTTGAACTTTTGAAAAAAATTAATTAAGCTCATAAACAATTTTTGCACCCAATTAAGCATTTTGACCAATTTTGATTCCTAAATCTTGACAGTTTTTTTCTTATATTACTTTAACATGATACACTATAGTTCTATCATGTGGCATTTACATATTTTTATAAAAAAATATTTTTTATAAGTTTTATAAGTTTTTAGACTTTTAATAATTTTTTAAATAAAATTAAAAAATTCTAAAAATGTCAAGTAGCAACACTGACACGTCGTGCTGCAACAATTGATAAAAAAACATTATATTCAACCATCAATGTTGGATAAAAGCTTAAGTGATTCAATTTATTGGTCCATGAGCTTAATTAGGTGTAAAAAAAGTTTAAGAGCTTAATTGATTTGTTAAAAAGTTTAAAAGCTTCTTACACACTTAAGCCAAAAGTTAATATTTTGGTCCAAAACACTATAGTTATTTGTTAGTTTACTTAAATATTTTTGTTTAAATACTCTTTAGGTCCCTCTCAGATTTGGACTTGAGCAAATTATCTCTTTTATTTTTTTTAAATTTTTACATAAAAGTTCTAAACACTTATGAAATCTAAATGCAAAAATAATTCCTATTCTAACTTCAAATTGTGTTGTCTTCTGTCAAAATATAAAAAATATTTAAAATGTTTAACTGGAAAAAATGTACATTAAATTTTCTTATAGTTTTTATATTTAGAGTGAAAATATAAGTTTAATTAGAAAGAATATGATACACAAATCATACAAAATATTTAAAATTTCATTAAAGTATTAAATAATATGAAAACAAGTTATAAATTTATTTTATTTAAAAAATTATTCAACCACGTTGGATATGTATCATGTACTGATGAGGAAGATCAATACCATCATAAATCGTTCTTATTTATCCACTTTCAAATTTTAAACTGAATAAATTATGTCACTTTTCAAGAGGGTTTAATTTGCTAAATTTTTAAATTCACAGATGGTGTTTAAACCAAAATATCTAAAATAACTAATGATAACTTTAAAATTCTGAGCTAAAATATTTACGTTCAAACGTACATGATCTATAATATTCCCTTTAGAGGGTCTAAAATAAACTTTTAGATATAATATAATATTTAAAATGTTTTTTTCTATAATAAAACTAAAATGAACGTTTCGAACTCGTTCGGATTATGATAAAGCGGTTTCTGGAGGTCCATGGGTTATCTTTGGCCACTACCTCATTTTCGAACCTTGGACGGTGGATTTTTCCACTTTCCAGCCTCCCCCAAACCGTGTGTTGCCATGGATTCGCTTACCGGGTCTTCCGGTGATGCTCTATCAAAAGAGTATGATTACAGCTATCGGCGAATGCACTGGCCCGGTCATTAGAATTGATTATCAAACGACATGTGGCTGCCGAGGGCATTTTGCGCGAATGGCTATTAGCATTGATCTACAGAAGCCGTTGGTGTCCAAGCTCCTCATTAATGGTCGTCTTCAAGTCGTGGAGTATGAATCCTTACCTACCATTTGTTTTGAGTGTGGCAAGTATGGCCATGTTAAGGATATTTGCCCCTCGATTTCTAAGGATGCTAGCCCTCCTTTTCATGTCACTCCTTTTGTCCAAGATGCTCCTTCGACGGCTGAATCTTTCGGGCCTTAGATGATGGTCGAGCGTCGCCAATGCCGTAACAATTGCAAGGTTGCTAGCCCTATGCCCGCTCCATCTCCTGTCTTTGCGAATGGTTCCAGGTTCAACCCAATTTTTGAGGAAAATTTGGCTGTTATTCTTGACATATCAGAATATGCTGCGCATGTTGCTAATGCTGTCCATTTCCCTACTTATGATGATATGGTTATTGTCAATGGTGCTATTCTCCCATCCGATTCTGCTGAAGCATCTGCCCCCATCTCGAATCCCACGGTTGCACGAGAAACTAAAGTTACTCTATCTGTCGTAAAGTCTCCTGTAGCTACGACCCTAGGCAAGGATAAATTCCTGCCTAAAGATCATTCTGCCAAGCAAAGATCTTCGACCAAGCACCACACTCATGTGTCTATCCAGAAACCTGTAAATGTTCAGCTCTCTGCTGTTGCCTCAACTTCCAAACCATCCCCCATGGCTAGTCGTCGCAGCTCAACCCTTAGCTCTGCTCGCTTTGCTCTTTTCCCTCGTCCGTCCTCCACGTTCAACAAAAGCAAGTACACCGCTGTTATTGTCTCAAAAAATACAGATCCTAATGTTCATATTCCTGCTCCTAGTCTTCCAACAATGCCGCCAGATGCTGCTATGTCTACGGCCGTTGACCCATCCTGATTTAAGTGGAAAGGTGGTTAAGCCTAGTAATGGTGAGGCTTAGTCTCTGTCCTTGTTGCGGGACAAGTAAGTGACCATTTTTATATTTTTAATGATGAATGTTAAAATTTTCTGCTGGAATGCCCAAGGTTGTGGGCATCCAAAATTTCTAATGGCTATTAAGCAGTATATCAGGGACTACAAAATGGATTTACTTGGGATTGTTGAGCAGCGCATTAGTGGTGACCGTACTGATTCTGTTATTGTTGTTTTGGGTTTTTCGTCTTCGCACCGTATTGAAGCTGTGGGGTTTTTTGGTGGTCTTTGGTTGTGTTGGCGTGACTCTATTCGCGTCGAAGTTCTTCTACATCATTTTCAATTCATGCATTGCCGTGTTACTTGCCTGGATTCTGGGTCTACTTCTTTGGTCACTCTTGTTTATGCCAGTCTTACAGTGTCGCGCCGTAAGGCTTTGTGGCCGTACTTTCGCTCTCTTGCTTCTTCCATTCAAGGCCCTTGGCTACTCATGGGTGACTTTAATGCCACTATCGATGTTTTCGAACGTAAGGGTAGTGCTGATGCTGTTCGACCTAGTCATGATTTCCAAAATTTTCTTTTTGACTGTGGCCTCAGGGATATGGGTTTTTAGGGGTCAGATTTTACTTGGTCACATGGTGCTACTTTTGCTAGACTTGACTGTATGATTTGCAATAATTATTGGGATGAATCTTTCCCAGAAGCGGCTGTTAGTCATCTTTTTCGTATGAGTTCTGATCATCGCCCTCTTTTGCTTACTGTTGGTAGATTACATGGTCTGTTCTCTACTCGTTAATTTTGTTATTTCCTAGGCTAGCTCTCCCACACTGATTTTCAGCATATGGTTCAGGATAATTGGAAATCCATGTCTTCTCTCTCTGAGTCTATTAAGGTTTTCACGACTGTTGCTGATGTGTGGAACAAAACTGTGTTTTGGTATATCGGTGCTAAGAAGCGTTCGGTTATAGCCCGACTTCGAGGTGCGCAGAGAGCTCTTGAACGTCGGAACTCGTCTTTTTTTGTTCGCTTGGAACATGACCTCCAACTTGAGCTCGAATCCCTGTTAGATCAAGAGGAACTCTTATGACGTCAAAAGTCTAGATTTGACTAGGTTTCACAGGGTGATCGCAACACTGCCTATTTCTACCGAAAGGCCAAGCATCGCAAGGTTCACAATCATATCACCTCTTTAAAGCTACCTGATAACTCTTGGTGCGATGATGAGAATGTCTTACGTTCGGAAGCGGCTAAATTTTTTCGGGATCTATAATTGGACTCTGGTTCTACAAGTGCCTTGTATCCTTTTTCGGGGTACTTTCGGACTGTGCCTCAGCATACTTTAGACTCTCTTGCTACTGCTCCGTCTTTTTTTGAGGTTTGGGAGGATCTACATTCCATGGCTCCTCTTAAGGCTCTTGGTTCGGATGGTCTTCACGCAGAGTTTTACTAGAAGCATTGGGCTATTGTGGGGCAGGATATTTTTCAAGCTATTAGTCAGGTTTTTGCTGGGGGTGACCTTGAGCCAAATCTTCATCGTACCACTGTTGTTCTTATTTCGAAAGTGGACTCGCCACAAACTTTTTCTGACTTTCGTCCCATTAGTCTTTGCTCTGTTGTTTACAAGTTGCTTACGAAGATTATTGTCAGGCGCTTGAAACATGTTATGCCGCTACTTGTTCACTCGGCCCAAACTAGTTTTATTACAGGTCGCTCCATAACTGAGAACATTATCCTTAACCTGGAGATTGTGCACTCCATGTGTACTAAGAAGACTAAGCAAGGCTGGATGGCAATAAAGGTCGATTTGGAAAAGGCATTTGATAGGATTCGTTAGAATTTTCTGCGCGATACCCTATTTGAGGTTGGGATTCCGCCGTCTCTCATCTGGATTATTATGCTTTGTGTTACTTCCTCTCTTGTTCAGGCTCAATGAAATAGTGCTTTATCATCTGCTTTTACACCTGAGAGAGGGGTTCGCTAAAGTGACCCATTGTCTCCTTATTTGTTCATTCTCGCCATAAAAAGACTTGGACATGCTATTCGTTATGCTGTTGATAACGACAGCTGGGTTTCGTTCTCCATGGCGCAACACAGCCTTCTTCTATCACATCTTTTCTTTGTGGACTACTTGACCCTTTATGCTAAGGCTGATGTGGATCAAGCTTGAACTATTACGGGTATTATAGAGGAGTTTGGTTTACATTCTGGGCATAGAGTCAGTGCTCGTAAATCGCATGTTTATTTTTCTCCAAACACTGACCCTACTGCTTGCGATATTATTTGTTCGACTCTAGGGTTCTCTCAGACTCTATTTATTGGTAAATATTTGGGTGTTCTGATCTTTCACCAGCGTATGAAGGTTGCGGATTTTGATTTCCTAATTTCAAAGCTGCGTGCCAAGCTTAATGGCTGGACAGCTAGTTCGCTCTCTATGGCTGGTCGTGTTACCCTTGCTAAATCTGTTTTAGGGGTAATTCCAACGTTTTTCATGCAAACTTTAAAGTTTTCGATGAGTGTTTGCAATGAGATTGACAAATTGATTCGTGGTTTTATATGGGGTTCCTCAGGCTCTTTTAGGAAAATCTCATTGGTTAATTGGTCCACTATCTCCTAGCCTTATAACCGTGGTGGTTTGGGTATCCCCCGATACAACGAGCGTAATTTGGCGTTTATGCAAAAATTGGCTTTTCATTTTGTGAGTTCACCTGGGTCTATGTGGGTTACATCGATTCGATAGAAATACCGTATGGTAACCACTTGACCCTATCCATTGCTCGGCCTAACTGCTCTCCTCTTTGGCGTGCTTTGACGAGTGTTTGGGAGACTTTCCGCGATAATATCTTCTGGCTTGTGGGAGATGGTAATGATGTCCATTTTTGGAAGGACATTTGGGTGCCTATTTTGGGGCCGTTAAGACCTTGGTCATCTCATGTTTTGTCTAGTATTGATCACTTGCATTTTGCGGATATCCTACAGGACGATGGTGATTGGAATGCACCGTGTTTATCAGACTTGTTAGTTCTGTCTATCGTTCCTCACGTCATTGGCGTGTTACCGCCACCTCTTGATGACACCCGTGACAGGGTGGCTTGGATGGGTACACCAACGAGGGCCTTCACTGTTGCTTCGACATATGAGGGAATGGTGATTGCGAAATGAGATGATTGTGATCCTAAATGGTCCCGTGTTTGGTCTCTTCCTGTTGCTCAACATATCTGGATGTTTCTTTGGCTCGTTTTCCACCAGCATCTTATGACTAATGTTGAGAGGGTGCGCTGTGGCTTATCGTTTAATCCTTCTTGTTTGAGTTGTGGTTGTTGTAATGAGACGGTTCTCCAAATTCTACGCGACTGCCCCCTATGCGTTGCTTATGGTAATCTATTATTTCTCTAACTAGTCATGCGTCTTTTTTGTGTGCTAATTTAAAGTAATGGGTCCTCGAGAACATCAATACTTCGAGAGCTTTTGGACATGGCACCCCTCCATGGCCGTGTTTCTTCCTATCCCTTCTTTGACAGGTGTGAAAGCGAAGGAATGACTTCGTTTTTAGCGACGAATGCCTTCGGCTACCTGACATTTACAAAATTGGTATTGTATGGGCTTCACACTTTGCTGCTGCTATTTCGGATATGGAAATGACTTAGCACACGACTGTTGACTTGTTACAATGGAGTGCGCCGCCTCATGATTGGATCTGCCTTAACGCTGATGATGTGGTTCCTCTGGCCGGTTATTCGAGTTCGATTGGTGGTGTGCTTCGTGGACCTTCTGGTGATTGGATACGTAGCTACTGTAAGTCTGTGGGCGTCGTCTCCTCCCTTCATGCGAAACTTTGGACTATTCTTGTAATATCCCAAATTTTGGCTAGTGACCAAAATGTAAATTTTAAAAGTTTTGGGGTTAAAGTATAAATTTTGGAAAAGTGTAGGGGCTAAAGTGTAAATTTCCCTAATAAGTAATTTATTCAGTATAAGAGTGAATCGGATCGAAATAAGTACCTTGATATCGGTTTTAAGAATTAAGATGCAGTAGAAGGTACCAAATTTGGATCGAATGAAATTGTTAAGTGTGCTCAAGCCAGAGAACTACAAGGATTGGTGACCTTCAGGAAGGTCTCATAAAAGTGTTTTTGATCGATATTTTGGACTCAACAAGAGTAAAGAATATTTGAATGGATTTACGATAAAGGATTTCAAGGAGAAATTTTATTCTATGAAGATTTTCGATAATTATCGGAATAATAGACTGAGTTAGGAAAATTCAGTCTAAGTCCTTGGAAAAAGGAAGTTTTTATGGGATAATAGAGTTTATTTCCCGAATATGGAAATATAGAATTTTCTGAATAAATCCAATAGCTCGGAAAAGGTAAAATCGCAGTAGAAGTATTTTATGAATATCGAGAAATCGGATCGAACTGGAATTTCAGAGGCTGGTCTGAAAGTCATGGAAAAGTCATAAAATACTATTTTATGAATATTTTATTATAGTTGATTGGATTCCAACTAGACTTAGTTGAAGTTTTACAAGAATGGCAAACTAGTAAATAAAAACTAGTTAGAGGGCAAATTGGTCATTTGGCCCCAATGACATTCTTGAAATATTTAAAAATTTATAATGGTAATTTTGGAAAGAGGAAATGGAATATTAAATCTTGGCCCTTAATTGATGATAAAATCAATCTCAACCATTGAATAAAAAAGGCAAAATTGTAATTTTACTATTAAATGAATTTAATATTCATTTAATAATTATATGTTTAAAATAATGGTGAAAAGAGAATTGTAATATCCCAAATTTTGGCTAGTGACCAAAATGTAAAATTTGAAAGTTTTGGGGTTAAAGTATAAACTTTGGAAAAGTTTGGGGACTAAAGTGTAAATTTCCCCAATAAGTAATTTTATGCAGTATAAGAGTGAATCGGATCGAAATAAGTACCTTGATATCGGTTTTAAGAATTAAGATGCAGTAGAAGGTACCAAATTTAGATCGAATGAAATTGTTAAGCGTCTCTCTGCAAGAGAGAACTACAAGGATGGGTGACATTCGGAAAGGTCAAAAAGTGTTTTTGATCGATATTTTGGACTCAACAAGAGTAAAGAATATTTGAATGGATTTACGATAAAGTATTTCAAGGAGAAATTTTATTCTATGAAGATTTTCGATAATTATCGGAATAATAGACCGAGTTAGGAAAATTCGGTATAAGTCCTTGGAAAAAGGAAGTTTTTATGGGATAATAGAGTTTATTTCCCGAATATGGAAATATATAATTTTCAAATAAATCCAATAGCTTGGAAAAGGTAAAATCGCAGAGAAGTATTTTATGAATATCGAGAAATCGGATCGAATTGGAATTTGAGAGGTGATCTGAAAGTCATGGAAAAGTCATAAAATACTATTTTATGAATATTTTATTATAGTTGATTGGATTCCAACTAGACTTAGTTGAAGTTTTACAAGAATGGCAAACTAGTAAATAAAAACTAGTTAGAGGGCAAATTGGTCATTTGGCCCCAATGACATTCTTGAAATATTTAAAAATTTATAATGGTAATTTTGGAAAGAGAAATGGAATATTAAATCTTGGCCCTTAATTGATGATAAAATCAATCTCAACCATTGAATAAAAAAGGCAAAATTGTAATTTTACTATTAAATGAATTTAATATTCATTTAATAATTATATGTTTAAAATAATGGTGAAAAGAGAATTGTAATATCCCAAATTTTGGCTAGTGACCAAAATGTAAAATTTGAAAGTTTTGGGGTTAAAGTATAAACTTTGGAAAAGTTTGGGGACTAAAGTGTAAATTTCCCCAATAAGTAATTTTATGCAGTATAAGAGTGAATCGGATCGAAATAAGTACCTTGATATCGGTTTTAAGAATTAAGATGCAGTAGAAGGTACCAAATTTAGATCGAATGAAATTGTTAAGCGTGCTCAAGCCAGAGAACTACAAGGATGGGTGACATTCGGAAAGGTCTCATAAAAGTGTTTTCGATCGATATTTTGGACTCAGTAAGAGTAAAACATATTCGAATGGATTTACGATAAAGTATTTCAAGGAGAAATTTTATTCTATGAAGATTTTCGATAATTATCGGAATAATAGACCGAGTTAGGAAAATTCAGTATAAGTCATTGGAAAAGGAAGTTTTTATGGGATAATAGAGTTTATTTCTCGAATATGGAAATATATAATTTTCGAAATAAATCCAATAGCTTGGAAAAGGTAAAATCGCAGTAGAAGTATTTTATGAATATCGGGAAATCGGATCAAACTGGAATTTCAGAGGCTGATCTGAAAGCCATGGAAAAGTCATAAAATACTATTTTATGAATATTTTATTATAGTTGGTTGGATTCCAACTAGACTTAGTTGAAGTTTTACAAGAATGGCAAACTAGTAAATAAAAACTAGTTAGAGGGCAAATTGGTCATTCGGCCCCAATGGCATTTTTGAAATATTTAAAAATTTATAAGGGTAATTTTGGAAATAGAAAATGGAAGATTAAATCTTGGCCCTTGATTGATGATAAAATCAATCTCAACCATTGAATAAAAAGGGCAAAATTGTAATTTTATTATTAAATGAATTTAATATTCATTTGATAGTTATATGTGTAAAATGATGGTGAAAAGATGAAATCTTTTCTAGCCAAAAATGTGAGAGCTAGGGAAAGAAAGAGAAAGATTTTACAAGCTCGATTTAAGCCCCGAAACTCGTTTTCAATTTGATCCGAATCAAAAGAGGGTTCATGGTATTATGAAGGAAAAGATCGAGTAGAGCTTAAAGAGGCAAGCTAATAAATGGCTCAGGTGAGTGCAATTGCATACATGTCATACTACATTGATATTTTATACATGATTGAGATGGCTTGCGATGAGCCTACCCTAATTTTTATTATTATAATATTTATGTCATTGAGCATATGATTGACATATACGAATATGTCAAGAAGTGGAATATAAAATGCATTGATTACATGATTATTTATATTGGTAAGTTAAAATGTTGATATATATATTAATATATGTTGCCATTGATGAGATAAGTTGTTTACCATCTACAGAAGGATATATGGAAAGATAATGAAATTGATTTATTGCCCAAGATTTATTATAGAGAGTTACAGTATAGTGGCATGCCATTAGAGGTATAGCATTCAAGAACTGCATGTAGCTACACACCGATCTTCAGATCTATATGTTTACCGACATTTTATGTGTCTATATGTTTTCGGCACTTTACGTGTCTACAAGTTATTGTCACTTCGGTGACTAGTACTCAAGGAGTACCAACCTTGCATACTTAAGTTTCTCTCTATACATAAAATTATATTATAAAGAGTTACAGTGTGGTGACATGCCATTAAAGGTCTAGCAGTCAAGGACTGCATGTAGCTACACACCGATATTTGGATCTATATGTTACCGACACTTATGTGTCTATATGTTACCGACACTTTATGTGTCTATATGTTTATCGTCACTTCGGTGACTAGTACTCTGGGAGTACCGATCTCGTATACTTAAGTTTCTCTCTATTTAAAATTCTTGGGCTAAATGAGTAAAATGAATCAAAGGAACAAGATGATAAGCTTGAAAAGTTACAGATAGAAATGGCAACGGTATCGGTAAGATCTAATCTTATCACTTTGATATATGTTGTTACATATGAAATTATTTATGTTTATACACATAAAAATGGTTAAGTTGGAGCACTTGAAGAGGAGTCGAGCTTGCTGATCAAGCTTCAATCTGCACAACATCAGTAAGATAATCTAGCTTATGATAATTTCTAGTGGGCATGTAATTATTTATCTGCTGGTAGTATATGATGCATTAAATTAGATTAAACGATAGATAATTTATCAGTTCTAAAGATGAATCATATATGGATAAAGCAAGATAAGGTATTAGTAATATGAAAGCATAAACTAAAGTAGAAAGGAAGCTTACTTTGTTAATATGAATAATCGATAAGTTTAAAAAGGTAGTAAAACGTGTTTAATCAATTTAAATTTTATTTACCGGTAATCGCATAAATATTTTAAAATCAAGAAAGGGCATAGACAGTGAACCTATTTTTCACCCCGAATTGCATTATCGTTTTAATAATTGACTAATATGTTTTACAAACTAATTCAGGGTCGAAATTAGCCAACTACACATAAGTTATGATTTCCAGAAAATTGAGAAAAGAGTTAAATTAATAAAGACAAGATTTATATGTATAAAAAATTATTATAAGTCGGGATTTCTTTAAACGACTCCGTAACATCTTTAATGTATATTCGGTCTACGGGTATACGTTAAGGGTGTTACAATTCTTGTTGGCCTTTAGGTGGCTTGGTCTATGTGGGTTCCTCTTGTAGGTGCAATCTGATAACTATGTTGCTATTCGGATGATTCTTGACCCCATGGTTGCTAGTAGTTCTTCTAGTCTTGTTCGCAGAATCTATTTGTTGCGGAATCGCCCTTGGACGTTAAGATTTCTTCGGGTGCCTCTTGAGCAAAACATGGTTGCCGACGGTCTGTCGAAGCTCCCACCCCACCTGATTTTCAGTTGATGGTTTTTGATAATGTGCCTGAGTTGATACAACCGTTACTTATCCGTGACCGCGATGATCCTTTGTATCGTCGCCGTTGTCGAGCGATCTAAGGTGTTTTCTCGTTGCTTGTGTTGTTGAATTAATTTTGTTGAATTTGTATTGACTCCATATGCACTCTTTTTCCTCCATCTAGGTTAGGGAGATCTTTTAATGAGGCATATGGTTTCATCTCCCTTTTCCAATAAAAAAAATGAACAAAATATTGTACAAGAACTTTGATAGACTTTAACCGTAAATTGACAATTGAGTTGTACTTCAATTTTAGTTTGTTTTAATTTTTTATTATTAAAAGTGTCGATATTAATTTATAGAAACATGACACATGTTATATTATTATTAAATATTGTACATTTTAAGATAAATGAGAAAAAAATAAAATGATATTTCGATCAAATAAAACTTTAAAAAATGATTTAAAAATCAAATATAATTTGTCTATTGAGTTTAACACGGTCGATGTCTTTGGTATAATGTATAAGAGAATGCATGATCTAACATAATTAAGTATTTAATATTTTTCGATTTATGGGCAGAGAAAATTGTAAGTAATAAAATATAAAGGCCGATAACACCATTTGCATTGAATTTTATGGAGAATTAAACGAGGGTAAACTACTTATATGACCACTTAATTATATGGTTGGTCTTGATTTGACCACTATACTTTTAATTGTGGCAATATGATCATTTAACTATGTAAGTAGTCTTAATATGATCACTTGCCTTTAAAACCTAACAGAAAAAGTGACCACTTAATTATGAAGAATTAAACAAGGGTAAACTATTTATATGACCACTTAATTATAGGGTTGGTCTCGATTTGACCACTATACTTTTAATTGTGGCAATATGACCATTCAACTATGCAAGTAGTCTTAATGTGATCACTTGTCGTTAAAACCTAACGGAATAAGTGACGTGACAGTTAGTAAAAATTTGTATAATTACACATTTGATCCTCGTTACTTATACATTCTATCAATTTGATCATAATTTTGATGTAAATTAATAAAATAATCATTTATTATTTTATTTAATAAATTTATTTTTTTCCTTTAATCATATGAATGACACATGTCACCATATTTGAAAGAAGAAAATAAGATAAAAAAATATTTGGCTAGGGAAAGACTCGAACCCACCGAGTAAAGAGGGTAAGTGAAGGTCCCTTACCACTAAGCTAAGTGTTTATTTGAGAAACTAGATTTTGTTTTTATAAGTAATATCTCTTCTTCATCCCATATTTGCTTTCTTTTTCCTCCAACAGAACAACACTCTTACCATTAAAGCACTTCTGATTTCTCCGATTCAAATACTCTCATGGCTTCTTCAATTGTGGTCTCGATTTGACCACTATACTTTTAATTGTGGCAATATGATCACTCAACTATGTAAGTAGTTTTAATGTGATTAATTGTTGTTAAAACCTAACTAAAAAAGTGACTTGGCCGTTAGTAAAAATTTATATAATTATATATTTAGTCATCGTTACATATACATTCTATTAATTTAGTTATAATTTTAATATAAATATATTAATTAATTATTTTATTTAATAAATTTATTTTCTTTTTCCGATCAGGTAAAAGAAGAAAATAAAACAAAATATTTGGCCAGGAAAGGACTCGAACCCACGAGTAAAAAGGACAAGTGACGGTTCCTTACCCCTAAGCTAATTGTTTATTTGAAATATTATTTTTCGTTTCTACGTATATTATCTCTTCTTCACCCTATATTTGCTTTCTTCTTCCTCCGACAGAACAACACTCTTACTCACCATTAAAGCAGTTTTGATTTCTCCGATTCAAATACTCTAATGGCTTCTTCAATAATTATTTGGGTCAATCCACAAATATGCCGCACTCTTTCCTTTGTTTCTATATAAAGGAAAGCTTCTCGAAATCATTTATACTTCTTTGATTTTTGGTGTTGGGTTCTTTGACAATGCCCAAATTTATGACCTTTGAGCGTTTCAAATTAGAATGTGAAATGCTTTAAGCTTTGGAGTCCCGTCAAAAGTACGTCTTTTGCTTTGCTTGGATTGTGTAAGCCATTCGTTTTACTTTCCCCTAATGCATTGGAAAACAATATGGAATGTGTTGGGAACTTTAAAGATCTGAAGGTGCTTCCTTTTACTGGCTTCTCCTGATTGCAGGTAAGTTCTGATTTTGATTCTTAAATTTTTGGGTTTTGTCTTGTTTCTTCTTTGGCCTTGCTGCATTTCTGGGTTTGTATCGAAAAAATGGGTTGGTTTCAGTTTTTCATATTTGTTCTTATATTTTATTAGTATTTTTTGTTTAGTTTCTGGGGATTGACCCAAATAATTGTTGAAGAAGTCATGGGAGTATTTGAATCAGAGTATTTTAATGGTAAGTGGGAGTGTTGTTCGGTTGGAGAAACAAGACAGCAAATATAGGGTGGTGAAGAGATATTAGTTATAAAAACAAGATACAATATCTCAATTAAATACTTGACTTAGCGGTAAGGAAGCTATACTTACTCTAGCCAAATACTTTGTTTTATTTTTTCTCTCCAATTATGGTGACACTTTTCTTCACTTGATTAGAGGAAGAAAATAAATTTATTAAATAGAATAATAAATAATTAATTTATTGATTTGTATTAAAATTAAATTTAAGTTGATAGAATATATAAGTAACGAGGACCAAATATATAATTATAAATTTTTTTACTAACACGTCACTCTTTCTGTTAGGTTTTAACTGTAGATGATCACATTAAGACTATTTACACAATTAATTGGTCATATTGTCACAATTAAAAATATAGTGATTAAATCAAGATCAACCCTATATCTAAATGATTATTTGAATAGTTTACCCAATTAAACAATTGGTCGGTTAGGAAAAAAATCCCAGTTCCACCTGATTGGTTCCCATGGGGAATTTCAAATAGGGGTGGTGGACCAAATAGCGAGTCCGCGAAGACCTATTACCTATAAAAATTCATTAATACGGATAGACTAGTTTAACATTACTTTTATAAGTGTAATAATTTTTTTTGAAAAGTGCAGAAAAAATACTATAAAAGAAAAAAAAAAATAAAAATATTTATTTTAGACATTATGTTATAAAATTTTATTTAATACAGATGTAAAAGCTATGCTTTTGAAAAGATAAAATTTTTGTTTTAGACATTATATTATAAAATAAAGATATTAACTTTAATTATATTTAAATTTAAGTTTAATATTAAAATAAGTGTCTAAATTATTTTATTATTTTAAGTGCTTAAACTTCTTTTTTGTCTCTTGTGTTCAAATTATTTTTTTCTCCTTTAATGGTCAATTAAAGCACATATTTTAATCAGAAACTAAATAATTTATATACTTATTTTGAGATTAAGCCTTAAATTTATTAATGTAATGGCATATAAATATTTTCAACTTAAAATATAATAACTTTTTATTAAAAAATTTGTATATGAATATTTTCAACTTAAAAAAATTTGAACTCTGCTGTTTATCAAGCAAAGCAGTATACGGTTGGGGTTAATAAATAATGAGGGTATAAATGTCAATTGACTCTTAAGGTTGGTCAAATCAAGTTATGAGGAGATTTTTAACGATGTTTCCTTTTCTTTTAAAATAATAATAATAAATTGCATCGATTTAAATTATAAATTACTTATTTAATATATAAAAGATATATAATTTTATATACTCTCAATAAATCAGATGAAGATATATAAAAAAACTTAAAATTAAATTCATTTGAACATCATTTCTAATAATTTATTAACATTTGTTCATTGATGGTGCATAAAATTTTATCTAAAATTTAGTCCAATGAACACCTAATCGGTTAAACAAAAATATATCATTTATTAATTATTCGGTAAACTACTTTCAAGCTCACTAAATTATGTGAAACTTATATTTGATTTTAATATAATAAGAATTATTTGATAAAAAAATAAATAAATTTTTAATTACTCAAAAGACTCACAAAATTGATAAGAATTCGAACTTAAAATAATTTTTAAGTCAAAACATTAATCCCCAAACATTTTTTAAGTATTTGATACTCAAACAACCAAATTGGTCCAGGAGTACTGATACGCTCAAGGTTGTATCAGTACAGTTTTTAGCTACTAGAATTTCGTTTTACACTTAATGGCTATAGGGTACCGATACACGTGTAGATGTATTGGTACGCCATTCAAACCTGAGAACCAATTTTGCATACGAGTATCGGTACGGCTTCATGCATATCGGTAAGGGGTTAAAAAATTTCCAAATATTTTTATTTAATATTCGACAGTTGCCTTGTCAGTTTTATTGAAATCATATCTTTGAAAATCAATTAACACGTACCGATACGCATATAGGTGTATCGATACGATTTTTTATGCTCAACTTATCAGGATTTCAGTGAGCAAAACCGATATCGACACGGTACAGCCTGTACCGATACCCTTTGTAAACTGAACACTCTGTATCGGTACGACTTATCGTATATCGATACCTCTTTATTGCAACATTTATTTTTTGTCTTGGCAGTTACCGATACCAGCCTTTGTGTACCGATACCAGTGTTGGTAGACAACAATTTGCTTCATTTGTATTCTCTTTGTGAGGGTTCTTAAGTTTTTGGGGTATAAGTTTTAAAGGAGTTTGTAAAGATATCTCTTTGAGCCTCAAAAAAGAAAGCAAATCTAGTGAATTTGAGAAATCCTTAGTGTGAATAGCTAAGGTAGTAGATGTAAACCTTGTTTAGAATGTTGAACCACTCTAAATTGCTTGTGTCAATTTTTATTTGCTTTCACCAAAATTTTAAATTGTCAATTCACCCCTCTTGGCCATATTCCATTGATTGATCATCCCAACAAATTATTAGTTCAATTCTATTTTAACCACCGAACTAAAAATTGTTAATTAGGTCATTAAACATTCAATTTGGTTTCGATCAAGCCATAAGCAGTTAACTATTAACAAAATTGCTGGTTTGACAAGTAAACAAATTTATGTAATAACACATTTGGTCCTCGTTACTTACACATTCTACCAATTTGATTATAATTAGAATAATAAAATATTTTATTCTTATTACTTATATATTCTATCAATTTGAACATAATTTTAATTAGAAATAATTTAATAAATTTAATCCTCCACTAGCGGAAGAAACTACATGAAATAAGAATAGAAAAGGGGTAGTATTCGAACCTAGGTGACTTGGGATTATGGAGACACGTCTAACAATTGAATAAGTCCAAAATTTGATTTATAGTTTATAACATTATATATTCAAACAATATCTTATTGGATTTTAACTGTCATGTCAGTAATTTCATTAATAATAAATGGATTGATATAAATCAAATCGAACGTTTAGTGACTTAATTGTCAAATTTTTTATTTCAGTGGTAAAATAGAATAAATTACTAGTTTAGTGACTTTGAGAGTAATTTACCCTTAATTATTTGACTTTTTGAATATTTTATACTAAAAATACACAAATGCAGTAATACCAGTCTACTAATACACCGTGCGTGTTTGACCTTAAAACTATTTTTTATGTAAGATATGGTTTTTTATTTTAAATGATAAATTAATTAAATTAAAATAAAAAACTTTACTCTTAAATTTAGTTTTTATAAAGTCTTATATCAAAAATTTTAAAATGTTTAATTTATTTTTGTCAATTTAGATATTAAATATTTTGCTTGATTAAAGTTTAGATATTGAATATTTTTTGATTTAGGTTAGAAAAGTTTAAGAAATCCATAAAAAAGCTTTTTTATCAATTCTAACCTAAACTTCTTCTTTTATCAATGATTAGATATTTTTCAATATATTGCTTTCCTCCACAAGTCAAAGCTTTTTTTAGAAATTCTCTCATTCTTTTTATTTATTTTCCTCCAAAAAGATGGTAAGAATGAGAAAATACTTTCAATGTCTATATTTTAGTGAGTAAATTAAATATTTTAAAATTTCAATGACCAAAATAATTTTTAGAGTAAAGTTCAATGATGATTTAAGTAATTTACCCATATCGTAATAAATTCTCCTATTTCTTCGAAAATCACGGTGGGTGACTTACTGACTTTATTGGAGAGCTAATTTGACTTGGCCAACAAAATTATTAGGAAAAAAGAAAAGCCACACACAGTTTACACTTAATCTCTCTCACCTTTGATTATTTTATACATTTTTTCTTTCAAATTCGTTTCTCCTTTACCAAACACTAATTTTCTCTCCAATTTGCGCCAAATTATATTGCGAGGAAAAGAGAATCATAATTACATGGTGATGGCATTGTGAGAGAGAAAGTGCCTATAAATTTCTCGAATCTTTTGAATCAGACCTTTTCTTTTTCTTTTTTGTTCCATTGGCTTTAGTTCAGAGATTAGTCTGATTGAGCCGGTCAACGAACAGCATGCGAGTGATTCTCGATGTCTGTTTTAGGCCGGTTTGATGGATTCACGATTACTCGTATGGGGGGTTGATGACGATTTGAGGGGGATTTAGCTCTTCAAATCAAAAGTATCCGAAAACAAAAGAAAGAATGATGGAGCGATTTGTCTCTGTTTGCTTCTGGTTGATTTTGGTGTTCGATTTGGTTTTCAGAGTTGCGGGGAATGCGGAAGGTTCGTGATCGTTTTTCCTTTTATTTATTTATTGCTGAACTTGTGAAATTCGAAATATTATTTTATGAAACTTAAAGGATTCAAATTACAAGAGTTTAGTAGCTATGGATTGGTTTAGTAGCTTAAGGTTGACTGCTGCTTTTAAATTTCAATTAGCCTCGTTGCACTAAATGACTTGACTGTAGGGATACTTGCACGCTTCGTAATGATGAATTTCTGCGAAAATTTTAGACATCGTTTGTGTTTAATTCTTGATATTCCGTTTAGTGAATTAATCAATGCATTTTCTTCATCAATGTCCGAAGTCCGGATAGCGTTATGTTCATTGTAAAAATCTTTAAAGTTATGATGGAGTTTTGGTCCATTCGATTCGAGTTTTTCGTTTCTGAAATGAAATAAATGTTCTTTACCCATTTCCTTTTAGTAGTCCCCCAATGTCGCAAACTAAGAAGCACGCTTCTCTTATTTGCTGGCAGTGACATTAATTATTGCTTAGACTGATGTTTTGATATCATTGATAATATATTGCCTTGTTTTGATGTTAAACAGGTGATGCTTTGAGTGCGTTGAAGAACAGTTTGGCTGACCCTAATAATGTGTTGCAGAGTTGGGATGCAACCCTTGTTAATCCTTGCACATGGTTTCATGTTACTTGTAATAATGAAAATAGTGTGACAAGAGTGTAAGTTGTATATTTGGCTATTTCAATTAGTGTTACTTCTGAGTTTGTAGGTTGATGTGATAAATGCTTTTTCTTTTGTCAATTCAGTGATCTTGGGAGTGCAAATCTATCCGGTCCATTGGTTGCACAGCTTGGGCAGCTTCCGAATTTGCAGTATTTGTAAGTTGCGAATTTTCAGGCCTGGTGATTATGTTCTGCCCTACATTGCTAGAATTGTTTTGAGCAGTAAAGGATAAATAAATGGAGGAAAAACAGAAAACCAACAGCTTTTCCAAATAGTAAATTTGATTGATTTGGCCATCTTTTAGATTCTTTTCCATGATTTGGTTTGATGAGTTTCATACAGAATCATTTTTCTTACATTGTATAAGTTTCTAGAATGTATAAGTTAAACACGGTGAAATTCCAGCACTCCATCTTAGAAAAAGCAGACATAGTTGTAATATTTGTGCTTTTGTCATTGGGCACTGTCTTTTATTTGTTATGCCATCTTAATCCTGGAGATGGCTTTACTCCATTGGATTTTGTTGTAGATTCATATTCATACAAAGACACAAAGTAATCTAAGTCAATCTTTTCATGACAGGGAGCTTTATGCTAATAACATATCTGGGATAATCCCAAAGGACCTTGGGAATTTGACAAACTTGGTGAGCTTGGATCTTTACTTGAATGCTTTAACCGGAGACATTCCAACTACTCTGGGCAATCTTGCAAAACTGCGTTTCCTGTATGAACACATTTTTCATTTTATGTAGCTAAGTTATTTCGTTTCATTGGGCTCTTGCTTTCTTGTCATGTTTGTTTTATATTCCTGTAAGGCTTTTATGCATTGATATATTGCTAGCAGAACTGAATAGGTAAATGGTATTGTTATAGAAATGAATGTACATAGACTTAGCTAATACTCATTGGATGAGGATTCCTAAAATCACTAGTTTAGGAATAAAAACCTAGAACCTGTGTTGTAAAAAGCGCGCCTGAGGCCTTGTGAGGCGCAGGAAAAAATGCCTCCAAGGGCCGAGGCGGGGCGAGGTGCAGGAGGCGCTCACCTCGGCACTTTTCGCCTAAGGCGTGAAGCGAGCACTTTTACACCTTTTGTAATTTGAAAAAAAAAGTGAAGAAGAAGAACAAGAGAAGTCTGAGTTGAAGAAGAGCAACAGTAGAAGTCTCCTGACTTTTGAACAAGAAGAAAAGTCGGGTTTCTTGATTTTTGAACATATACTTTTTATTTGAAATTTATTTTACTTTCTTTTCATTTATTTTGTTTTGAATTTTGTGCTGGTGGGTGGAAGGCAGTTAGATGACTTTACTATTTTAATTCATTTTCCTTAATATATTATAAAATTGATAAAAAAAACTTATCAGCTTTTTGTTCAAAACAAATTATCTTTTTATTAGGATTTTTTTGTTGTTTTTGTTGTTATTATTATTATGAAAATTATATTATTAATTTTGTTACCCAAATGCTTATTCTAGATTAAGAAGTTAATAATAATATTAATTTTAATATAAATTAATATAATAAAATAAGATATTTATTTAAATAAAATATTAAAATTACATATTTAAATAATATAATTTATTAATATTTTAATATATTTATTTTTAATAATTTTGAAATTTACTTATAATTAAAATATTTTAATATTTTAATAGTACAAAATATACTATAGGGTTGATTTATAAATTTTAAGATAAAAAGACGCCTCACCTACGAAAGCGCCTTCGACTAGCGCCTCGACTCCAGAGACTTTTTGCACCTCGGAGCACCTAGCCCCTTTTAAAACTAAGCCTAGAACCTAGAACCACCGATGGCACTTTTCATGAACTAGATAATTATACTTGGAGAGGTCTTCTTGTTTGTTGAAAAATCCATTGATGTGGCTATGTGAATCCAAAATGACAAGTTTTAGGTAGCAAACTTATAAATAGGCAATCATGGTACCAAAGACCAGGGATTTAAAAAGCGGACCGCGACATAGAGGTTGCGCCGCCGTCCGAAACCGCGATTGGGGTAAAAAACGGTCCGTGATCGCCACAAATCAACCGTTTTTGTCTGAAACCGCAATATAACGCCGCGATCGCGATCGCGATCGTAACTGCGATTTAAAACCATGCCAAAGACTAGCTAAGGTCCAAAATATGAGACCCTTTCTTCTGTGTTTGTTAGTGTTAACTCCCAAGTTCTGTTATGTATTTCTTTCTTCTTTTCTTCATTCATGATCTTGTTTGCATAGCGAGACTGATTAGTCATCAAGTGTAATTACCAATGGGAGAAACGTATTTTGCTTAGTGAATTCTAGTTGATGACATTGTAGCTCCCTCACATGGGAATATGTGAGGATCTGCTTTAATACTGTGCGGAGACTTGTACATATACTTGTGAGGTGCCTTTCTAGATAAAGGCAGAAGACCTAGGTCCAAGTGAATAAAACGTAGCAGGTTAGATGTGGGGCTTTGCAGATGTAGTTGGTATCAGTACATTTGATAGCATGTTGTGAGCTTTAACACCGTACTCTTGAAATTTTGGTTATGTGGAGTGGGCCTTGATGGCTGTTTGACTTGTGATCTCGATCTAAGTTGCATAGATACAGAAACGGGAACGGATACGAGGACAAAAAATGACAATTTTAAAATTATAAAGTATGGGAACGACAATGATATTAAGTTACTTTATAACACTTAAATTAGAAGATTGTTAAAATTAAATGACTAAATTGAATGAAAATTTAACTTTCCATTCTAAATTAATAGAATATTAAGTATTAAAATAATAAAAATTAAAAGATGACATGTCTGAAATAGATATTTACCCATCCTAATTTAAAGCTTGAGTGAAGAAGAGTTAAAACAAGTTAAAATAGGTTACAAATACAATACACACCTAATATCCCACATCCTTAAGATACATAAAGCAAGAAGAAAAAACAACCTATAAATAGGCGCTTAGCCGCTAAAACAAGAAAGCAATCTTGGCCTTTTGCCTGAGATCAAGTGTACGTGGGTCATTCGGCACACGTAATTAAGTTTATGTTTTTTAGGTTGAGTGTTTATTTTAGTAGCTTTTTACTTGTATATTCAATCTTTTCATGTGTATACTTGAGTTTCAATTAGGTTTGAAAGAATTTTATTTCCTATTTTTAAGTAAATTTATTTGGGTATGTCCCCAATAAGCGTTGACCGTCTTTGGTATATTTTTGACCGTCTTCGATAAAGTTAAGATGTTCCCGAGACGTTTCCCAGCCGTCCCCGTCCCATAAACGTATCGGGGACGATGCCTTTAAAGGATGCTTCATAGATCCCGATAAGGATATCAGAAATTGAATGAGTGGGATTATGATACTCATCCCTCATCTGATGTGAATGTGATTGTTAGGATCCATGCAAGGGTCCGCGTATGCACTTAGAAGCATCTGGAATTTAAGTTTTTAGGGCCTCTGTTGGGGTGATATGGGCCATAAAGAAATAGTTTTCTCTGCTTCAGTTGGCTATTGTTTTTTCTTATATCTGTGCTACAATTATTAATTGAGCATATTTTCCTATGAATACATAATTAGTCATCTTATCAATGCAATATAATTGATGCTTTCTTTATGTGGAACAGACGTCTCAACAACAACACGTTGGCAGGTCAAATTCCTAGGTCCTTAACTGCTATTATGTCACTGCAAGTGCTGTGAGTGTTGCTATCAGAAAATAATTTTTTGCACATTAGCTGTTAAACCTTAGCTTCAAGGACCGTATATAATGGCAAGAGATATTTTATCATCTGATGCAGGGATCTTTCAAACAATAAGCTAGTAGGAGATATTCCAGTTAATGGTTCTTTTTCACTGTTCACTCCGATCAGGTTTTTCTTTTATGCTATCTCATTTTCCTATCAGCCTCTTATTCCCAAATCCTGAACTTCATCACCGCTAATCGCTCCCATTCTTTCATGTATAATAATACTCTTACTCTACTGGCTACAACTTTTTTGCTATCTCAAGTTGCTGCACCTCTTTTTCACAGTTTTTCTAATAATTCACTCAATAATCCTCCTCCTGCTCCACCGCCTCCTATCCCACCTCCAGCTTCAACTTCATCAGGTTTGGTTCTGATTTTATTCTTATTATCACTGCTAATATAGTACCTTTGATCTTATTATACGAAGAAGATACCTTTGAGTCCAAAATTCAGATCTAAAACATAGTATCTATCAATGGCTTTAGTTTCATTAGCGGGCTTGAAGATTGCCTGTACCATGAATGTTGCCTGCTGCATTGGTGTTGTTACCAGCTGGAAATGTTAATAGTTGAAAATATTCATGATTCATGTGTAGTAAAAGTATTTATATTAATCTTACTTCGCGCTGGTAGGTAATAGTGCCACTGGTGCTATAGCTGGAGGAGTTGCTGTCGGCGCTGCTCTGCTGTTTGCTGCTCCTGCAATTGTTATTGCTTGGTGGCGTAAAAGAAAACCAGTGGATCCTTTCTTTGATGTACCTGGTTAGTGATTTTTCAAAAGATACTTTTAATTACTATTCTGCTGCATTCATGTATTTTCACTTCTTTTATTTTTGAAAAAAATTCTTTATAGCTGAGGAGGACCCAGAAGTTCATTTGGGACAACTTAAAAGGTTTTCTCTACGTGAACTACAAGTGGCAACAGATTATTTTAGCAACAAAAACATTCTGGGTAGAGGTGGTTTCGGTAAAGTTTATAAAGGTCGCTTAGCTGATGGTTCTCTAGTGGCAGTAAAAAGACTGAAAGAGGAGCGTACTCAAGGTGGAGAGCTGCAGTTCCAAACAGAGGTAGAATTGATAAGTATGGCCGTGCATCGGAATCTTCTAAGGCTGCGTGGATTTTGCATGTCCCCTACCGAACGGCTTCTAGTCTATCCCTTCATGGTTAATGGTAGTGTCGCATCCTGTTTAAGAGGTATTTTGTTGTTCTCTTCTTGCTTATCTATTTAGTCATATATTTTTCGTTTCTTCATTTCCGTCCTATTTTTGTTTTATTTATGTTCTGGTTACCAAATTACTTTTAAAGGCAATTATTTAAGCTTGTGTGAGCTTCAATTATCATTATCTGATCTGTTGCCTTTTCAATCTGAGAAGAAAATTTTGACCTTATGGTCATGTATTGTATCCTTGTTTCAAAATATTCCGACTTTCTTTTGGTACATATGTTTGGTTAGTAAACGTGAATTGTCTTTATATCCAAGTGTGGTTTTGAGAGATTCATAGAATACAAATACGTTGCGAGTTCTTATTATTACAATGGGTCATCTGTTTATCTGATTCTAGAGCGTTCGGAAACTCAAACACCACTTGATTGGGATACAAGGAAACATATTGCTCTCGGAGCTGCAAGGGGGCTTGCATATTTACACGATCATTGCAACCCAAAGATTATACATCGTGATGTGAAGGCTGCAAATATATTGTTGGATGAGGAATTTGAAGCAGTTGTTGGAGACTTCGGGCTGGCAAAACTGATGGATTACAAAGATACTCATGTCACAACTGCTGTTCGTGGCACAATTGGTCACATAGCCCCTGAATACCTATCAACAGGAAAGTCATCAGAAAAAACCGATGTTTTCGGTTATGGTGTTATGCTTCTTGAACTCATCACAGGACAGAGGGCTTTTGATCTTGCCCGACTCGCAAATGATGATGATGTCATGTTGCTTGATTGGGTATGTATATCTCAATGGTGATGCATTTCAAAGTTTGAGTTTTGTCCTTCTTGTCTAGTGTAGGAATTATTTAATTCTTATTTCAATTGGTTGGCCAAAAGCAACACAATCAGTAGAATATTGCACAAATTCCATTTAAGCAGAGCTAAACCTCAACTTTATTTTCCTTGCAAGGTGAAATGGAAAAAACAAATACACTCTAATCGAAACAAAATCCTATCTAGTTCCGATAATCTAGACCTTGATCTGTTCTGCATGATATTCGATGCCATTAAGATTCACATGTTTGTCAAATGAATTCAAGTAAAGCTTATCATTGGTACAAGTAGTTTTATTTTACTTTTTTAGCTTCAACTTGATAACAATGCTAACATTTCACAGGTAAAAGGGCTTCTGAAAGACAGGAAGTTCGAAATACTGGTTGATTCTGATCTTGATGGTAATTACATAGACGCCCAAGTGGAGCAGCTAATCCAGGTGGCTCTTTTATGCACTCAAGGCTCCCCAATGGAACGGCCGAAGATGGCTGAAGTGGTCCGAATGCTGGAGGGCGACGGCTTGGATGAAAGATGGGAGGAGTGGCAGAGAGAAGAAATTGTCCGCCAAGGGTCTAACCAAACCCACCACCCGAATGCAAACTGGCTTATCCCGGATTCCACTTCTCACATCCCTCCAGATGAACTGTCTGGTCCTAGATGACCACTTCTGCACATAATGCAAGTCTTTCAGCAGAGCTGGTTTTGCGTTTTAGGGTCGCACATCGTTCAAATTTGTGCATATAGTTTCTCCTTTTTGTGCTTTCATATATTGCGCTCATCATTTTGGCCCCATTGATGCCGTTGTAATTTACGTTGGTATGTGTTGTACGGGGTTGTTTGTTCGATTACTGTAACTGTTATAGGGAGTTGGGAATGCCAGCTGCATTAAAGAAAACAGTAGTCACTAGAGAAAAAAACAGGGCAAAAGCAGCAGCCGTGTCTTGATGTACCGCAAGATATGTAGGTTAGTGAAGACTGTTACATCAATATATGTAGTAAGGTTATTTACTAATTTTTTTTTCATGGGTAAATTGACACTTGAGTTCTAATTACAAAATTTCAAGGGCTTGGCAAATTACAATATCTCAGCATGCATACCAATGGAGTAATCCTATGAAGATGACGAAGCCAATGGAAGGGAAGTATATCTGGCTTTTCATTAAAAGTTTGCTTCAATTCTTCTATTTTTGTATCATATTATTTAGACTTGTCAATTTAGGTATGATTCAGAACTGAATTTGAATAATACTCCAAATAGAGAATTACTTGAACGTAACTCATCTGAATTCGAATTAACTCAAACAAAGAAATCAAATTATCCGAATTCAAAACTCGAAATAACCTGAAATTTTAACTAACTTAAATTGACCCAACCCATTTGAATCAAACTAAAAATTAAGATGTTGTTTGATAAACCGAAAAAAGTAAGGTTGTTTAGTGATCAAGTAATATGGCATGTAAATAAAGAGTAGAGTTTAACTTTTAAAACCAAGACTATCGAGAAGAAATGTATTTCTTAAGGGTTCTTATGTGAGAAGTGTATGCAACTTACTGGGATTATTCTCATCCTTCTCTCTTACATTTTTCTCTACCTTCACACTTAAATTTCCCAACCTTAGTTTCAGCCCTTAACGGCGGCCAACCGCTTGTTTCATCGGCGGTTGGCCTCCCACCCCTTCTCTCTCTTCTTTTTTTGGCATCGTTCCCTCCCTTTCGTTCCTTTGTGCTTGTCGATTTTCATTTTTCTCTTTTCTCTTTCAACGATGTTTCGATGGCCGTGCATGGTCGATTTTCTGGTCTTCGATGGTCTCGACGGCTATGTCTCGAGTCAGGGCACACGGATTCGAAAAGGAAGATGGACTCGCCTAGGTGGCTTGGGACGAGATGGTTGGGGTGGTGGGTCGCCGTTGTCCCTCGTTTTCTCCTCCGTCTTCTTCTTTTTTGGTTGGTGTTCGACTACGGATATTTTTTTGCAGGTGACTGTCCCTTGCTTCGACGGCTTACTGTCGATTTTTGGTAACCCTGACTTTCGGGCTTCCTTCCTGATGATGGTTAGGGGATCTTCTGACCCGCGCTGTGCCGGGATGTCTATCTCGATAGAGCCGCTGCTATCTAGGAGGTGATGTCGTCGAGCGAATTTTTTCAAAGGATTAAAGGCTTTGAATGCCTCTTTCTCGGCCACTTACACCGTTCTGACCCAAAAATTTCTTCGGCGAGTTTTTTCGCCCGTCAAATTTTTTCAGTTGGACTCGCTGTTGGTCTACGGTGTACGACCATGTTTTGCTTGCTCTTGCTTCTGCCGCCGGCCAAGGTTTCCTTTGTGCTAGAGTTTTTGCAGGGTTGGGTCTCTTGTATTTAGGTTGGGCCTTATATGACTTTGTTTGTGCCTGTGTTGGGGCTTTGGTGCCTGTTGTTTGATTTTTCTTATGAACGAAAGGAACTTTTATGATAAAAAAAAGAAGAGTTTGTAACTTTCTTCATAAAAAAGTGACTGCGATTTAAAACCATGCCAAAGACTAGCTAAGGTCCAAAATATGAGACCCTTCCTTCTGTGTTTGTTAGTGTTAACTCCCAAGTTTTGTTATGTATTTCTTTCTTCTTTTCTTCATTCATGATCTTGTTTGCACAGCGAGACTTATTAGTCATCAAGTGTAATTACCAATGGGAGAAACGTATTTTGCTTAGTGAATTCTAGTTGATGACATTGTAGCTCCCTCACATGGGAATATGTGAGGATCTGCTTTAATACTGTGCGGAGACTTGTACATATACTTGTGAGGTGCCTTTCTAGATAAAGGCAGAAGACCTGGGTCCAAGTGAATAAAACGTAGCAGGTTAGATGCGGGGCTTTGCAGATGTAGTTGGTATCAGTACATTTGATAGCATGTTGTGAGCTTTAACACCGTACTCTTGAAATTTTGGTTATGTGAAGTGGGCTGTGATGGCTGTTTGACTTGTGATCTCGATTTAAGTTGCATAGATACGGAAACGAGAACGGATACGAGGATAAAAAATGACAATTTTTAAAATTATAGCGTATGGGCACGGCAAGGATACAACAAATATAAAATAAAATTTAATATATATATATAAAATAAAAAATAATTAAAATTCATAATACAATAAAGACTAAAATTATAATTGTATTGAACAATAATTATAATTATAGTTATTTAAATTCACTTCTAATGATTTTTAAATTACTTTCTAACACTTAAATTAGAAGATTGCTAAAATTAAATGACTAAATTGAATGAAAATTTAACTTTACATTCTAAATTAATAGAATATTAAGTATTAAAATAATAAAAATTAAAAGATGACATGGTTGAAATAGATATTTATCCATCCTTATTTAAAGCTTGAGTGAAGAAGAGTTAAAACAAGTTAAAATAGGTTACAAATACAATACACACCTAATATCCCAAATCCTTAAGATACATAAAGCAAGAAGTAAAAGTAACCTATAAATAGGCTCTTAGCCGCTGAAACAAGAAAGCAATCTTGGCCTTTTGGCTGAAATCAAGTGTTTGTGGGTCATTCGGCACACGTAATTAAGTTTATATTTTTTACGTTGAGTGTTCAATTTAGTAGCTTTTACTTGTATATTCAATCTTTTCATGTGTATACTTGAGTTTTAATTAGGTTTGAAGGAATTTTATTTTCCATTTTTTAAGTAAATTTATTTGGGTATGTCCCCAATAAGCGTTGACCGTCTTCGATAAAGTTAGGATGTCTCCGAGACGTCTTCCAGCCGTCCCCGCACCATCCCGTCCCAGAAATGTATCGGGGACGATGCCTTTAAAGGGGAGTACCCATGCTTCATAGATCCCGATAAGGATATCAGAAATTGAATGAGTGGGATTATGATACTCATCCCTCATCTGATGTGAATGTGATTGTTAGGATCCATGCAAGGGTCCGCGTATGCACTTAGAAGCATCTGGAATTTAAGTTTTTAGGGCCTCTGTTGGGGTGATATGGGCCATAAAGAAATAGTTTTCTCTGCTTCAGTTGGCTATTGTTTTTTCTTATATCTGTGCTACAATTATTAATTGAGCATATTTTCCTATGAATACATAATTAGTCATCTTATCAATGCAATATAATTGATGCTTTCTTTATGTGGAACAGACGTCTCAACAACAACACGTTGGCAGGTCAAATTCCTAGGTCCTTAACTGCTATTATGTCACTGCAAGTGCTGTGAGTGTTGCTATCAGAAAATAATTTTTTGCACATTAGCTGTTAAACCTTAGCTTCAAGGACCGTATATAATGGCAAGAGATATTTTATCATCTGATGCAGGGATCTTTCAAACAATAAGCTAGTAGGAGATATTCCAGTTAATGGTTCTTTTTCACTGTTCACTCCGATCAGGTTTTTCTTTTATGCTATCTCATTTTCCTATCAGCCTCTTATTCCCAAATCCTGAACTTCATCACCGCTAATCGCTCCCATTCTTTCATGTATAATAATACTCTTACTCTACTGGCTACAACTTTTTTGCTATCTCAAGTTGCTGCACCTTTTTCACAGTTTTTCTAATAATTCACTCAATAATCCTCCTCCTGCTCCACCGCCTCCTATCCCACCTCCAGCTTCAACTTCATCAGGTTTGGTTCTGATTTTATTCTTATTATCACTGCTAATATAGTACCTTTGATCTTATTATACGAAGAAGATACCTTTGAGTCCAAAATTCAGATCTAAAACATAGTATCTATCAATGGCTTTAGTTTCATTAGCGGGCTTGAAGATTGCCTGTACCATGAATGTTGCCTGCTGCATTGGTGTTGTTACCAGCTGGAAATGTTAATAGTTGAAAATATTCATGATTCATGTGTAGTAAAAGTATTTATATTAATCTTACTTCGCGCTGGTAGGTAATAGTGCCACTGGTGCTATAGCTGGAGGAGTTGCTGTCGGCGCTGCTCTGCTGTTTGCTGCTCCTGCAATTGTTATTGCTTGGTGGCGTAAAAGAAAACCAGTGGATCCTTTCTTTGATGTACCTGGTTAGTGATTTTTCAAAAGATACTTTTAAATACTATTCTGTTGCATTCATGTATTTTCACTTCTTTTATTTTTGAAAAAAATTCTTTATAGCTGAGGAGGACCCAGAAGTTCATTTGGGACAACTTAAAAGGTTTTCTCTACGTGAACTACAAGTGGCAACAGATTATTTTAGCAACAAAAACATTCTGGGTAGAGGTGGTTTCGGTAAAGTTTATAAAGGTCGCTTAGCTGATGGTTCTCTAGTGGCAGTAAAAAGACTGAAAGAGGAGCGTACTCAAGGTGGAGAGCTGCAGTTCCAAACAGAGGTAGAATTGATAAGTATGGCCGTGCATCGGAATCTTCTAAGGCTGCGTGGATTTTGCATGTCCCCTACCGAACGGCTTCTAGTCTATCCCTTCATGGTTAATGGTAGTGTCGCATCCTGTTTAAGAGGTATTTTGTTGTTCTCTTCTTGCTTATCTATTTAGTCATATATTTTCCGTTTCTTCATTTCCGTCCTATTTTTGTTTTATTTATGTTCTGGTTACCAAATTACTTTTAAAGGCAATTATTTAAGCTTGTGTGAGCTTCAATTATCATTATCTGATCTGTTGCCTTTTCAATCTGAGAAGAAAATTTTGACCTTATGGTCATGTATTGTATCCTTGTTTCAAAATATTCCGACTTTCTTTTGGTACATATGTTTGGTTAGTAAACGTGAATTGTCTTTATATCCAAGTGTGGTTTTGAGAGATTCATAGAATACAAATACGTTGCGAGTTCTTATTATTACAATGGGTCATCTGTTTATCTGATTCTAGAGCGTTCGGAAACTCAAACACCACTTGATTGGGATACAAGGAAACATATTGCTCTCGGAGCTGCAAGGGGGCTTGCATATTTACACGATCATTGCAACCCAAAGATTATACATCGTGATGTGAAGGCCGCAAATATATTGTTGGATGAGGAATTTGAAGCAGTTGTTGGAGACTTCGGGCTGGCAAAACTGATGGATTACAAAGATACTCATGTCACAACTGCTGTTCGTGGCACAATTGGTCACATAGCCCCTGAATACCTATCAACAGGAAAGTCATCAGAAAAAAACGATGTTTTCGGTTATGGTGTTATGCTTCTTGAACTCATCACAGGACAGAGGGCTTTTGATCTTGCCCGACTCGCAAATGATGATGATGTCATGTTGCTTGATTGGGTATGTATGGTGATGCATTTCAAAGTTCGAGTTTTGTCATTCTTGTCTAGTGTAGGAATTATTTAATTCTTATTTCAATTGGTTGGCCAAAAGCAACACAATCAGTAGAGTATTGCACAAATTCCATTTAAGCAGAGCTAAACCTCAACTTTATTTTCCTTGCAAGGTGAAATGGAAAAAACAAATACACTCTAATCGAAACAAAATCCTATCTAGTTCCGATAATCTAGACCTTGATCTGTTCTGCATGATATTCGATGCCATTAAGATTCACATGTTTGTCAAATGAATTCAAGTAAAGCTTATCATTGGTACAAGCAGTTTTATTTTACTTTTTTAGCTTCAACTTGATAACAATGCTAACATTTCACAGGTAAAAGGGCTTCTGAAAGACAGGAAGTTCGAAATACTTGTTGATTCTGATCTTGATGGTAATTACATAGACGCCCAAGTGGAGCAGCTAATCCAGGTGGCTCTTTTATGCACTCAAGGCTCCCCAATGGAACGGCCGAAGATGGCTGAAGTGGTCCGAATGCTGGAGGGCGACGGCTTGGATGAAAGATGGGAGGAGTGGCAGAGAGAAGAAATTGTCCGCCAAGGGTCTAATCAAACCCACCACCCGAATGCAAACTGGCTTATCCCGGACTCCACTTCTCACATCCCTCCAGATGAACTGTCTGGTCCTAGATGACCACTTCTGCACATAATGCAAGTCTTTCAGCAGAGCTGGTTTTGCGTTTTAGGGTCGCACATCGTTCGAATTTGTGCATATAGTTTCTCCTTTTTGTGCTTTCATATATTGCGCTCATCATTTTGGCCCCATTGATGCCGTTGTAATTTACGTTGGTATGTGTTGTACGGGGTTGTTTGTTCGATTACTGTAACTGTTATAGGGAGTTGGGAATGCCAGCTGCATTAAAGAAAACAGTAGTCACTAGAGAAAAAAAAAACAGGGCAAAAGCAGCAGCCGTGTTTTGATGTACCGCAAGATATGTAGGTTAGTGAAGACTGTTACATCAATATATGTAGTAAGGTTATTTACTAAATTTTTTTTCATGGGTAAATTGACACTTGAGTTCTAATTACAAAATTTCGAGGGCTTGGCGAATTACAATATCTCAGCATGCATACCAATGGAGTAATCCTATGAAGATGACGAAGCCAATGGAAGGGAAGTATATCTGGCTTTTCATTAAAAGTTTGCTTCAATTCTTCTATTTTTGTATCATATTATTTAGACTTGTCAATTTAGGTATGATTCAGAACTGAATTTGAATAATACTCCAAATAGAGAATTACTTGAACATAACTCATCTGAATTCGAAATAACTCAAACAAAGAAATCAAATTATCCGAATTCAAAACTCTAAATAACCTGAAAATTTAACTAACTTAAATTGACCCAATCCATTTGAATCAAACTAAAACCAAGACTATCGAGAAGAAATGTATTTCTTAAGGGTTCTTATGTGAGAAGTGTATGCAACTTACTGGGATTATTCTCATCCTTCTCTCTTACATTTTTCTCTACCTTCACACTTAAATTTCCCAACCTTAGTTTCAGCCCTCAACGGCGGCCAACCGCTTGTTTCATCGGCGGTTGGCCTCCCATCCCTTCTCTTTCTTCTTTTTTTGGCATCGTTCCCTCCCTTTCGTTCCTTTGTGCTTGTCGATTTTCGTTTTTCTCTTTTCTCTTTCAGCGATGTTTCGATGTCCGTGCATGGTCGATTTTCTGGTCTTCGATGGTCTCGACGGCTATGTCTCGAGTCAAGGCACACAGATTCGAAAAGGAAGATGGACTCGCCTAGGTGGCTCGGGTCGAGATGGTTGGGGTGGTGGGTCGCCGTTGTTCCTCGTTTTCTCCTCCGTCTTCTTCTTTTTTGGTTGGTGTTCGACTACGGATGTTTTTTTGCAGGTGACTGTCCCTTGCTTCGACGGCTTACTGTCGATTTTTGGTAACCCTGACTTTCGGGCTTCCTTCCTAATGATGGTTAGGAGATCTTCTGACCCGCGCTGTGCCGGGATGTCTATCTCGATAGAGCCGCTGCTATCTAGGAGGTGATGTTGTCGAGCCAATTTTTTTCAAAGGATTAAAGGCTTTGAATGCCTCTTTCTCGGCCACTTACACCGTTCTGACCTTTAAATTCTTCGGCGAGTTTTTTCGCCCGTCAAATTTTTTCAGTTGGACTCGCTGTTGGTCTACGGTGTACGACCATGTTCTGCTTGCTCCTGCTTCTGTCGCCGGCCAAGGTTTCCTTTGTGCTAGAGTTTTTGCAGGGTTAGGTCTCTTGTATTTAGGTTGGGCCTGTGTTGGGGCTTTGGTGCCTGTTGTTTGATTTTTCTTATGAAAGAAAGGAACTTTTGTGATAAAAAAGAGAAGAGTTTGTAACTTTCTTCATAAAAAAGTTACAAGTTGTGAGGAGGGTTTATAATTTTATCCGAACAAAAGTTATAGACTATTGTGAGGAATGTTTGTAGCTTTATCTGTGCGAAAATATGATTTTAGTATAATGATATTTATCGTTTTGGGATCATGAAAGTAGACAAGAGAGGTTGAACAACGTTAAATATTGCTTTTATTTGAGTATTATTAATTTTTATTTTGTCTTCATCTTATGTTGATTATGTTTCTACCGATAAATTCTCAACACAAAATAATTTGTATGTTAAATTAAACTCAAATCGTTAAACCTAAAATGAATATAATTCATAATGATTTGAACCTAAAATGATTATAATTCAGTATGATTTGAACCTGAAATGATCTAATTGAAAAACCTGACCCTTAAACTAAAAATAACCTGAATTCACAATAATTCAAATTCAATATGATCCAAACGTGAAATTAAACCGACCCTCTTATTTGATACTTCTAAATAGAAGTAGAGGTGGCAAATGAATGGGGAATAATTAAAAACCGTGAGGATTCAAATTGACGGGATAGAGAATAATTGAAATCTTCACACATGAGGACGAAGACAAGAAATTTTTATCCCCGATGCTCAAATAAAGATGGGGATGAAATATTCGTATTGTAAGGATCCCTGAACCGTACCTGTATAATTCTCGTGGAGATCCTCGAAAAATATTTGTATGGATCATGATATTTTATATATTTTTTTTAAAAATATACTTACCTCCCATTTACCTATATATCCCTAGCATATATACATGTATATTAAAGAAAAAAAAAACTAACTACACTATTCTCACTTTAGCTTTCTCTCCGGCCCAACCGCACTCATCACTTCTCTTAACAGTCCTACTATGTTCCTCTCAATATAGTGCTTTTAATTTTTAATCGTTAACAGTTCTACTATGTCTCTCTTATTAGTAGAACGTCTTTAATTTTTTAATTATTGGTGTATGTGAATTATGGATGTCGGAAGTACCAATAATAAGTTTTGTTGGATATTTATTTTAATATATTAAAATATGGATATTTTTAATGTAATGAATATATAATTTATAAACTGAAATTGACCATATATTTTGGCTAGTAAAGTAGTAAGTTTTGTTTATTTTTCCGAATGAAAATTTTTCGAAACCCACAAAAATCTGTGCAGAGAGAGTATGGGGACGAAAAACCTCTGAAACATTTAATGATTTTTTTTTGAAATCGTCGCCACAAGTGTTGGGATAGAGTGAGGAATACAAAACCGTTCTCATCCCATCCCATCCCATTGCCACCCCTAAATAGAAGGCATACGTGTTTTTCTAGGACACATATTTTGGTACGATATATGGACATATCGGGTTTTATGTATATGGACAAAGCTATTTATTGACTAAGAAAGGTTTTTGTCCCTATTATAATAACATTTTAAATCTTTTACTTTAAATATTAATCAAATAAATTTTTATCTTCACAATTCTTAAATTTAAAGGTTTAATAAATTTTCGCCTCTTTTAATATTTAATCGTAATTTTGTCCCTCCTAATTGAAAAGTTAGGTTGTGGGGGAGTACTCTATGATGATATGGTAATGTAGTGTCATTATTCTCTGGCCTAGTAGTCATCCCTGACTCTAATTTTTCTGAACTTGTTGCTATTGCAATGGCCCTTAAAATCTTCTGTAAAAGTGTTTACGCGGAGAGCAGAGAATTGTTTGTGGAAACAGATACTTTGGTGTCTTCTGTATGGTGTTATCATCAGGCGTTGATGCCCTTGGATGCTTGCTGAATCGACTTCTTCCTGTGTCGACCAGTTGGGCTGATGCAATTGAGGGGTTAAAGTTTAAATTTATTAATTTATTTTGAAGAACAAAGACTTAATTGTAATGGTTTTAAAGTTATTAGTGGCCTAAAATACAACTCAATATTCAAAGTTAAGGGGACAATTACCCCTTCCACCTTTCATGTGGATTCGTTCATAACTCTATCATCATGCATAAAAATTCGCATTCAACTTATTTTTGACTCAAATTTTATAGATTTGTCTATAAAATTTACTTGAAGTATTGGTTTTAAAAAATCAGTTACATATATCACAATGGTTATATAAAAAAAGCTTTGCTCAGTCAAAAGTCATTTTATTAATAATAGAGAAAGTGCATAAAGCAATGTCATAACCGAAAGGTTCCAAGGAGAACAAATTGAACCACAAAAACGCCAAAGAGAAGCACAACACTGAAAAGAAAGAAAATCATCAAATTCAAGGTCTTGATACTCGACCAAATGAACAACAACATAGTGTCACGACGTCAACAATACCACACTATATACTTCAGTTGTCTGAGCGTGATTCAAATTTTCAACGGATCTAAAAAAAATTTAGATCGAATATACGACCAAACAAAAAGAACAACTTTCACAATCACCACTATGCCTTAAAAAGTAAAAATGTAAGCATACCAGTTTTAGCTAGTGCATCCGCCATTCCATTACAACATCTTGGGCCGAAGACACTATCAATGCGCATTCCATCGATCACAGTTTCAATTTTAGACCATCACCTGGACTAATGTTTAGCGTGAATCAAATCCCATGATAAGAATTGTTTTTCGAATCTATCCAACCTCAATGAAAACATCCGAGATAATCGTGATTGTCGATACTTCAGGCATTTCAACCCCTAAACCTCTCACAGGTCCCAAGAACATAGACCTTACCACTCCGTGCTACGCCCTGCATCGACTTCTTTTTTTGTTCCATCTACATTAAACTTGTCCATCCTAGAAGGCGGAGGTTACCATTGCTCTTAACTTAATAACTCGTAGTAGGATCAGCCTACCAATTTTGTTTATTTTATTAAATTAACATTATTTATTTTTTATATTAAAAAATCAATTATGCCTCTAATTCCTATACTTGAATGGAATTTGCGATTTAATTTATACACTTAAAAAGTCTTACTTTTCCGATTTTAAAATCCTAGCCACCATTGAGTATTGGTATCGTCAATATTTGTCACCAATTTTATCGTCAATACATCTAAATGATCATACCAATTTCAAAAATGTAAATCATTATAAATTTAATAAACAATCTAATAATCAATTATCAGTTGATCTAATAAGATAAGATGTTAAATTCTTTAAGTAATATTAAGGTCTGAATTCTAATATTGTAGAAAAAAACAAATTGAGTTGAAAAAATCGTCTCTATAACGTGTTTGCAAAATCTTATATGAATTAGTATGTTAATGAATTGAATATCGGTTGTTATAAAAAAATAAACATGTCTAATAATAAACTAATCTTGACAAAAATGAAAAATATTAGTAGTGTCGATGATTAAATAAAATTAACTAATTCTTAAGTTGAAAAAATAATTCTACGGACAATGTCCAAATGATATTAGATGTCCTTTTAAGTGTATTTTGATGTTTAAATGAATCTAACAAGTGTCCCAATGGAAAAGCGAATGATGTTCATCATAGGAGATACGTGTTCAAATCGTTTTGTCTACAAGGTGTATGGACATTGTCAAAGTGTTAAGAATACCTGTTAAGGGTTGGCTAAATTGTAACTATTTAATTAATATGATGTTAAGGAGTAGTTAGTTAGTTACAATAAAAGTTAGTTAGTTACAGTGGTGTAGGCTAGCTTTAAATAGTCTTCTTCTTTACTGTAAATGATATAACAAAAATAAGAAAGTTCTTCTTCTTCTCAAAATTGCTCATCCTCTTTGCATGATTCTGTTGCTGGATGTTAGTCATCTTAACATGGTATCAGAGCCATCGTCGATGGCCATATTTTCGATCATCCTCTTCGATGCTTATGATGCAACCTCTTACTTCTCTTAATCAAGCATACTCGATGTTGATTCAAGAAGAATGACATCGTCAATAATCTATAGGGTTTTCCTTGCTCTATGAGCCTACAACATTGTATTCAAACAACATTTCACAACCAAAGAAAAGGTTTAATGGAACCTGTAACTATTGTCATGTTAAGGGCCACAAGAAAGACTCTTGTTACAAGCTCATCAGATATCCAGCGAGTTACAAGTTCACTAGGAGAACTACAATGCTGGGAAGGGTCTGACAATCAATGCCTTGGGAAAGTCCGATTCTGGGAGTAATGGTTCTTTAGAGATTACTGGTTCCTCTAATTCTCATGGTCCAAGTTCGGTTGTGGATTCAGTCCCTGTTCAAGTGCCTCATTTCACTCTAGAGCAATATCAACAAATTCTCAACTTGCTTGGGAAGGAACCTGTAGTGCAAAGTGCGACATATATGGCAGGTTTATGTTCTAGTTTACCCGATCGACGTTGGATTATTAATTCGGGTGCAACTAACCATATGACATTTGATTTACTGTGTTTGAGTTCTTTTGTTTCATGTGCTTCTCCATCGTTTGTTCAGCTGCCTAATGGTAATTCGGCCCATATTTTCCACATTGGTACTTGTAAACTGACATATGATATTACCCTAACCAACGTGTTTCATATACCAAAATTTCATTATATCCTTTTTCTGTTTATCATTTAGCCAAAGAACAAAATTGCAGTGCCCATTTTTATCCTCAGTTTTGCCTTTTGTAGAACCTTTGCAGTGGAGCGATGAAGGGGACTGATAGAATTTAGGGTGGCCTTTATACCCTTCACACTTCAGTTAAACCTGTTACGCTTTCTTTTCCCACAGTTGAGTCTCATTCTTGTTTGACTTCTTCCTCCAAATATGGTGACAGTGCACTGTGACATGTACGGCTTGGTCATATTTCTTTGTCGACCTTGAATAAAGTGAAACAATTGCCTTGTAATTTTTCTTCTCAAGATATTATTTCACAATGTGGCATATGTCTTTTAGCTAAACAAACTCGTTTACCTTTCTCTGTTTGTAACCCTCTAAACCTGGCCCAAAAGGAAATGCCCAATTTAGGAAGTTATATTCGTAACTTTTTCGTCAAGAAACCAATCATTGTTTATAAATATAAAATTCTTCTAATAAAAGGTACTCCAAAAGTTTATTAAAATCCATCATAATGTTGTAAACCGATAATATAATAAATTATCCAAATTAAAAGTAAATGCATGTGTTAAGTGTCTAAAAGTACTATTTTATTCACCCTTTTTATTCATATTATTGCTAGACTTAGGCTCATATTAGTTGCATTATTAGCCATTCATGCATGTTTGCATTGTTTTCTTGGTGGTTAAGCTTGATATCATATTTTGCTTAATTTTGTGGAAAAAAGGGTGCTGCCGATAGTTATTTTTGTGTGTGCAGAATCACTTACCAAAGCAAGGCTGAAACCAGTTGCCAGGGCAATACAAGAAGGAGACGCCGACGCAGTTGCCAGGGTAGTGCATGAAGGAGATGCCGAACTAGTTGTCTGGGTAATTGTCGATAAGGGATAAAATGATATGGCAGCCGAAATTGATGACTAGATAAACCCAAGATGACGTGGAGCAAAGTTAAATCCCAAACGAGTTTGATTTCCATGAAGAGGTCAAAGAGAAATTAAATCTCAAGAAGATAGGAGTATATCTAAAAGGAATTTAAATATAATAAAGAATTATATTCTTTAAAAGTATTTAATTCCAACTTAACTTCCTCATCAAGAAAGTCCTTGACCTAGCCCTATAAATTGAGGACCAAGGCGTCACCTCAAGGAGATTAAAAAATGGGAGAGAAATCGCCAAGAAGCTTTCAACCATTCTTCATCTTTTTCTTTCTTGTTCGATAGGTTTATGTTAGGGACTCTTTGTTCTGTGTTTCTTTTGAACCTAGCCATGAACTAAATCTATTTGACTAAGGTTACTGTGTTTTGTGGTTGTGAGAAACAATTGGATTTTGTTTAGGTAATAAGAGTTTGCACTTTCAATTCAAGGTTTACTCATTCTTGGTTTTTATTCTTGTTTGCGAGTGAATTGAGAGATGATCTCGTGATTCTATCTATTTATCTAATATCGGGAGAGTTATATTCAAGAAACGAATGAGTATGGTCTTTATTTAAT